>JAECMU010067881.1:0-12734 GCA_016106625.1 Dracogyra subfuscus
TTAAAAACTAGGGTATGTCCCTTTAAAGTTTGTTTTGCTTAACAACACCATCACCATATATCACTGATCATCAGCTATTGGAAGTCAAACATTTGATAAAAACCAAGTCCATCTTGGGGATTTATCCTGTGATTCATCGCTCATTGAGGCAACCATTCTTTCACTGAGCTACAACTTACAAGTGTCAAAATATAGCCATACTGGTATGTTAACTTGTATATTGGTAGTCAGGCATTGAATTTATGGTTTTTTGCTGTTAATATATATATAGATTTATTTTTATTTTTTAAATGTGCAGGATCCTGTTGGAATTGCGAACAACTATATATAATATACAGATATATTTTGAAATTCCATGTCATAATCTTATACATCTAACCCACAACCTAGAAATCACAGGATCCTGATAAAAAATGTGTTAAAGTTTGTTTTGTTTAATGACATCAATAGAGCACATCGATTAATTAATAGCTGGACTATACCAATTGAAATCCCATAGGCGACCATGTTAAAAACACTATATAATTATGCAATATATCTACCAAACAATGACCCATAAATAGCAATACTACAACCCCTACCTCAAAGTATTAACTGAAGAAAATGGTACCTTTCATGACTGATTTTTGGTATAACCAGATGTTTTTACAACACCCTTAGTTTCGCAACAAAATTTATTCCTTTTATTTTTACATGTACCCCATACATGTTCCAAGCACAAGGCTACTTGACACAGCAGTACTAGATGAATTAAAATTGTATATATTTTTAGCCCAGATGAAACTCATTGTTTTTACAACCAACACACTGACATTTATAACCAATCACAGGACTTGTGGTGTTAACTTCTCTATCAAAAGTTCGGTGCACCTCGAACTTCGACCCAACCGGAAATAAATTGGTTTAGTGCTACCTATAATCATCAACTACTGAATGTCAAATATTTGGTCATTCTGACTCGTAGTCATCAGAGAAAACCTGCTACATGTTTTCTAATGCAACAAAAGATCTTTAAAATGATATGCCCTTTCCCACAGACAGGAAAACACATACCACAGCCTTTGTCCAGTTGTGGTTCTCTGACTGGAAGAAGAATCCTGATAAATTCACAGCCTGGTAGTATAAAATGTGCTCATTGGATTTATCTTTAGGAGCTACTCTTGATATACTAAAGTCAAAAATTATATTAGCTCTACTGCCTTTTTCAGTTCAGACCGACCGTTCAAAAATTTGTCAAAATGCGCACCTTTTCTCTTTAGCATATTAATTGGTCCATTCAAAATTCCATAGCACCACCACCACCCACCTCCGCCTGCTACCGATCTCGATCGGACTGCTGGTGCTCCATTGCACCTGCCAGTGCAGGCGGTCCCTCCTTCCCCCCTCCCCAACTTTCTGTCTTGGACGAAAGAGCTTGCGGAGCAAGCTCTTGCACCCACGCCAGGCGTGTGCTACAACAGCTTGCTCTGAATGTGCACGTTAAACCCTATGACCTGACTGACCTTTATCTTTAACATTCCTTTCTTTTTTTTCTCTATCATTGTAGTACAATGTATATAATGTTCAAAGCTGTAAACACCCCTGAAGCAGTGCACTGGCTGACTCTTGACTTGTCCTTTTAAAATGCACCAGTTTTCCACCTCATTTAGTAAGGTACCACAGTGTAAAATACAAAATAAAATATTTAATTCTGTTGGCACATTGTTAACAGCCGACTGATCAAGGCTTGTTTAGTCAATAAAACAGACACAACTGAAAAAAAGGAAGAAGAAGTTAAGTGAGATGGCTCTCACAGGAATAAGATTTCTGACTGTGCACGAACCCATAATAATGAATGAATGAATGTTTAACGACACCCCAGCAATAAGACTTCTGACTGTGCACGAACCCATAATAATGAATGAATGAATGTTTAACGACACCCCAGCAATAAGATTTCTGACTGTGCACGAACCCATAATAATGAATGAATGAATGTTTAACGACACCCCAGCACAAAAACTACCTCGGCTATTGGGTGTCAAACTATGGTAATGGGTAACCAATAATAATAAAGTCAACTTGGCAAAAATGGCCAGCTAGATGGATGGATGAAAAGACGGATGGATAGATGGAAGGGTATAGGTAGATGGGTGGATGTATCAGTGGGTGGATTAGTGAGTGGGTAGGTGGTTGGATTCTGGATGGATTCTGGATGGATTCTGGACGGATGGATGGACAGATGAATTTTGAATGGTACAGGTGGCTGGCTGGCTGGTGGATGGATGAACAGTTGGATAATGGATGGATGGATGGATGGATGGATGGATGGATGGTTAAGTAGATGGCTGGCTGGCTGGCTTGCTGGATGGATGGATGGATGAATGGGTTTGGTGGTTCAGTAGGTGGATGGGTGGTTGGCTGACTGGTTGGCTGGCTGGCTGGCTGGATGGCTGGATGGATTATGGATGGATTATGGATGGATGGATGGATGGATGGCTGGGTTTGGTAATTCAGTATGTGGATGGGTGGTTAGCTGGCTGGCTGGCTGGTTGGTTGGATGGCTGGTTGGATGGATCGATGGATGGATCGATGCCTGAGTGGCTGGATGGATGGATGGATGGGTGGGTGGGCTTTGGATGGCTGGCTGGCTGGATGGCTGGCTGGGTGGGTGGATGGATGGATGGATGGCAGGCTGGAGGGATAATTTGATAACAGGGTTTGAAATAATGTGTCACCTGGGCCCATATTTTCGACACCATCTCAGCACTAATAAATCTTAACACCATTATAAGCATTTACATCACTATGGCATGTGCTATAGTGACGTCATAGGCTACGATGGTTTTATGATTTCTTTGAAAAATGCCCCAAAGGTAAACCACATTATATAGGAGGCACCTAGAAAAAACAGTGTTAATCATCAATATCTCCTAACTGGCTTCTGACTTGCCCCAACCTGGACTCTGGACCTCTACATATTATTTTAACCCTGTCCGTTAGTGTAGCTGTCATCAAAAGCAGGCTATATGTCTCTTAAAACTAATTAAAACCATTAAGCTTTCATCCTGAAAATGCAGAGCTGATATTAAATCCTTGGCACGATCGAGTCGTTCCATAAATGTAATAAAGAAAATGTTCCCCCCTTTTCATGCAAGACATTTCCCCGACGGAGAAGGGAAAGGCATCAATATTTGACTCCAAAATGTCTAATAAAACAGAAACGAGTATCAACTCAGCCGTGCACCAGGGCTATATCATTTATGGATTTCTGAAATGTCCGGTCAAGCGTGAAAGGTTGATGGTGGCGGAGTGGACGTGGAGCCGCGATAAATTGATTTCTATCATCTTCGTCCGCCTCCCTTAAGGCATGTGTGAACACAGACTACATAAATATAAATAAGCAAACTCTCAAGTTAAAAGACGCTGACAGATGCAGCACAGTTTTATATCAGCCCATAATTGAGGCCACTTTTCATAAATTATTTTCAAAAGGTCCTGACCCTATGTAGGGTTTTAGGCAGCGTAAAAGATCTTTTTTAAATTATAGCCTTTTTTCAAAGAGACCGGGTTTCCTCGCTAATCCTGTGTGTCAAAACTACTAAATGGATGACATTCAGTAGCCGATGGTTATATTTTTTTAAATCCATGTGCTCTACAGTGTTGTCATGTAACAAAACTAACTTTTAATTTTAAATGGACTATTCAAGTTTTCAGCATCAACATGACATCTGTTAGTTCCCTCCCCTCCCCCTATACACACACACACCCAACCCATCTTAGCAATATAAACATACATCTTACTTTTTCCTGTTTTTAAGACACTATTTTAAGTAATATGTTTTAAATATGAAGCATTATAAGGATTACTTTCGCTTTACAATGTCTCACTAAAGGGACATACCCTAGTTTCAGTTCATGAAAATTAACATTAAGTTTAGTTTAATTTACAAACCTGTAACACATTTTGATAAAGTTACAATTGAGTGTAACATGAGTCTTTGACTTTGAAATGGTGAAATATCCTTTAAAATGGAATGAAAAACTCGACTACATAACTGTTACTTCTCAGAGGCACGTGCCTTTTTAAAAATATGAGAAATGCATTTTGTTATATTAAAAAACATCAGGTGACCAAAAACACTTTGAATGTACGGGAATGGATACTTTAAACAATAAAATATAAGTAAAGTATGATTTCAGTTATCAAAAAACATCTCTAATAGTCAAAACTATGTCCTAGTGTTTAAAAACTAGGGTATGTCCCTTTAAATGATGAATTCTGGCAAACTCTGTGTTTTATTTTTGGTCAACCCGGTCTTCATATTAACTCAAAATGCAATTTAAATGGAACAGAAAAGGTGTGTACTTCAATAACCATTGTCCATGAATTTGAGTAATTATGGGTTGGTCGGAAGGTATATAATTTTGCTGCTGTATGGCGAGGAAATGATCAAAAAGAAAACTGTGGCTGAAAACAAAGTGAGCAGGGCTGATTGTTACGAGCTAGTCATGTGTAACAGCCAATATATTTCCCAGGTTGGCCTCACACCGATGAAAAAAGAGAACAATACGATTTGTACCTATTTGGATGGGTGGATGGATGGATGGATGCTTGGATGGATGGATGGATGGATGGATGGATGGATGGATGGATGGATGGATGGGAGCTTGGATGGATGGATGGGTTTGGGTGGGTGGGTGGGTGGGTGGGTATATGGGTGCTTGGATGGATGGATGTATGGATGGATGGGTGGATGGATGGATGGATGGGTGCTTGGATGGATGGATGGGTGCTTGGATGGATGGATGGATGGATGGATGGATGGATGGATGGATGGATGGATGGGTGCTTGGATAGATTTATGGACGGATGGATGGCTATACATATTGCATGTATGTTGATGTTGTTTGTATGAATGTGTGTATCTATGTATAATATCATGTATAGATTAGAGAAGGCCTCATGGGAGAACAGTCACCTTGTACTAAATTAATTTATCCTCTGAAAATAAATAATTTTATTATTATTATTATTATTATTATCTTTGGCCTAAGTTAACCTTAATTACATGGCTACCTTATGCACTTAAGGTGATCTTAGCGTTAAAATTGCTTTGTAAAACGTGGCCCTGAACTTTTGACTAAATGATTCTATTATGATTTATTTGGTTACCGTTACCACATGCACAGCTAAAAGCACTTACTTGTAACATGTAACATGGGTAATTTAATTTACACATGGTCTTTTTTTCACGTCTAGTATTACTGCACGGAAACCACTTGTAATCTTGTTTATCAAAACAGATGAAGTTCGGTTGATTCCAGTTTAGATCTGATGCAAGTGAAGTACGAAAACACTGGTCATTTTAATCAAGTAATGCATGGCATGACAACTGGCTTTTAAAAACGTGCAGTATACACATGCCACAGTATATTGCAGAACTTTTAAAATATCAGCTTTTTGCAACTGCTCTTTACACTGTTTTTTTTTTAATTTGACTTTTGACTTTTTATTTTCAGTTTTATCATCGATTTATTCACCTTTACCTTTGTTTGACAGCCAATAGCAGGGTCTGCGCTTAACTTTTTGTTTGAGTTGATATCTGGGTAAGTGGTGACAGCACTTTCAGTTACCCGGATCCATTTTCACTTGCCTAAATAATACTTTTATTTATTTATTAATTATTGATTTCAATTTTGTTTTTAAAAATCGGTCGCCAGGTGGTCAACCTTACTGTGGGTTTTCAGTCGCCCGTCGTCGTTTTCAGTCGCCAGGGGCGATCGGGCGACCGTTAAGTTCGAACCCTGCAAGAGCACATGTATTTTTCATGCTGGGTTGTCACTAAATGTTAACTTCGAGCCCTGTAGATGAAAGGTTAAAAGGACAGATGGATGGATGGACGGACGGACAGACGGACGGATGGATGGACAGAACGATGTTGGTAAAGTAATACTTAAATACTTCCTTTTTACATTGTAATGGCCAAAAGAGCTAAACACAAAAGTATTTTAATTAAAATTTAATTATTCATTTGTTTTTGTTTTGTTGTTTCTGGTTACAGCCATGGCTGCAATTATAGACCATGTTTCAATGATCTACATGATAGATGGATGGATGGATGGATATGTGGATAAGTTTGTCAGAAATGGAGCTAAACATGAAACTTTAACATTGAGATAAACACAAAAATGTACAACCCCACCCACAGTCAGATAAGTCCTTGCATATCCCACCTTTTAGCTTGATAAAGGCAAGACAAAAATACATTATAAGTTAAGCCACACAGGCTACTCTAAGCTAACAGAAGTACAGGGTCTTTGTTAAGTACATGTACATCTGCCAGACAGGGCAGTACATACTGATCATGGGGCACCGATTGGGTCAGCTAGGAAAAAAGGTTCACCAAGTGCATGGTACCTAAGGCGAGGGCTCAACTACTGAGCTACATTCGAAGCCACCTTTTAGTGGAACATAGACCAGTGGTAAAAAGCTCACTTGATCGGTGGGCCCATATAGGCTATTATTTTCTCTTTTCAACCAGTGTACAAAAACTGGTATATCTAACGCCGTGATATGTGTTATCCCGTCAGTTGCCACTAATGTGAAAATACTGGTGTTGGTGGTGTTGTGGTTAAGCCATCGGACATAAGACTGATAGGTACTGGGTTCTAAACCAGTTTTAAGACCACTACACTTCGATTTCACTAATAACTAACCCACTGTCGTAAACAGACAGCCAGATAGATGAGGCATGTGCCTAGAACAGTGTGATTGAACCTTAGTTGGATATAAGCACAAAAATAAATATATATATATACATACACACACACACACATATATATATAATTACCAAATGATTGATATCCAATACCTGATGGTTAATAAATCAATGTGCTCTAATGGTGTCATTAAACAAAACAAACTGTCACTTTCTAAGCCATCTGATGCTGTAAACACAGGCATTTGTAGACATTATGTTCATGTCGTTCCGCACCATCGACTCGCTGATCCAATAAAGTATAACACTGTTAACTCGATTAATGACAACAATCATGTTTGATAGTTTGTGCTGTGTAAACTGGTCAGTGAATAATTAATAACAGGTTTCCAGTCTTGTGGACACTGTTAATATAGATTGGTACAGATATGATGCTAAATCAACAACCATAGATCTTTGTGACAGATAATTAGTTAAGTACCGCAGTTGCTCACCTGATGGCCAGATAGGTATATGAATCAAAATGAACATGGTGGGTGGATGGAAGGGCTTATTCTGGTTGATAGGTAAAAAGGAGGTTGGCTGGTTGGATGGGTGGATGGTATGTCATGGATGCAAAAATAGCTGGGTAATATTGGATGGATGGATAGATGGATAGATGGATGGATGGATGGATGGATGGATGGAAGGAAGGATAGATGAATGGATGGATGGATGGATGGATAGATGAATGGATGGATGGATAGATTTGGGTAGATGGATGGATGGATTGATGGATAGATTTGGGTGGATTGGTGACTAGATATGTGGCTGGCTAGCTGGATGGTTCTAAGATATATGAAGGGAAAGATGGATGGATGGACTGATGGCAGATGGCTTCCACAAATCCCAGAATTTGGTTCATAAGTGTAAGATTACAGTACAGAATACCAAAATATTTAGATATTATTTTTACAATTCTGACGCAATCCATAAAATATAAGAATCTCCAAAATCAATGGTTAGGCACATTTTGAGTGAATCCCAGATGGTCAGAAGCATAAAATAATGATATTATTTCACAATTCCAGGGGCAAGTTTTCTACCAGAAGGTAAAATGTGTATGGCACCATACCCAAAACAAAGTATGGTGACGTTAGTTTTTGTTTGTGAAAATCTTTTACCACAATATCATAATAAGAATGATATGTTTGTCATCATTTAATAATGTCAAGAACAACTTGCCACAGAAACTAGATCGTCTTATAAGCGGGTCAAATAAAAAATTGCTGATTGTATTACCAGAGAAAGGGGGGTCAACTTATAGGCAGGGTCGACTTACAGGCAAAGATATACCGTAGATTATTTTTTCTTTGAAGGCGATATTTTGACAAAATTAATGACTCATATCATTATTGTATGATTTTCTTAACCCTAACCCTAACCCCATTTTCTTTTTGTGGGCAACCCCATACCCCCCTATCAACTTTGGTTGCATTCAGCACACACATTGTAAATATACACTTTTTCTGGCAGAAACTCTAAGGGGAATCATCAAATAAAACTGCAAAATTCAATGCCTAGAATGAATAAGAAATGAAAATAATTTCAAAATTTCCACCATAACCTGCATTTTGAATTATTGACAGCACTGCATTGATGATCATAACGATTTTCAACAGAAGACATGCCTACCACAGAGCTGGTGTGAATGCATTGATTGCCGCACAATTAGACAACGGAATCGTTTCACTTGTAAATAGAAGCGATTCAATCAGGCTGCCATTCAAAACAGCATGATCGCCCGACGCACCACACGACTACGCACAAAGCTGGCATCACAAATCAATGAGTCAAATTGCTCTTCATTTAAAATTGCTTTATTATCGTTCAATGGATTTGAACTAAACGCCAGCGCTTTATTAGGAAATTATTATTTTGTCATAGTGAGATGCGAATTAGGGGAGTTGATAGCAAAAGCTCTCTCTCTTTCTCTCTCTCTCTGACAATCAATGACTGCATAGGAATACTTGTTCAAGACTAACAACATCATGACACATTTTGAAGATACAACATGACAACTTAAATGGTTAAAATAATGACCAGGGCTTCTAGATTATGGTAGCCCCACTTCCATGGCTAGTGATATTCACTGTCAGGCTAGTAAATAATTACCATATATAGTCCGATGGCTAGTGGGAAAAAAACTTGTCAAATGCTGCACTTACATATTTTGTAAATATGAATATCCTGTCCCACTTCCCACCTCAATCTAAGGTTGTTTAAGCTCAATCTTCTTCTTAAGTGACATATACCTGATTATTACTGTTACTAAAATTGTATATATTTAAAGTAGGGCTGGTGAATTTGTAATCCTGGCTAGTACATGTTTAAAATCACTGATCCCATGGCTAGTGGATTTTTATAAAATTCTAGAAGCCCTGGTGACAGTAGAAATCTGCTGCTGTCATCACATTGACTATTCTCTCAAAATGCATGTAGTGTTCCCCATGGGCAAAATGAAGGCGAGCTGCAGATCACTTTCCTGACATGGTGCTAGGCGAGCAATCACAAGAAAAATAGTTTGTTTGTTTTGTTTAATGACACCACCAGAGCACATTGATATTATTCATCGGCTATTGGAGGGCAAACATTTGTTAATTTTGTCACAGTAAGGAAACCCACTCAGCTTTCCCATTAGTAGCAAGGGATCTTTTATATGCACCTTCCCACAGACAGTATATCACATACCATAATCTTTGATCATATACCAGTTGTGGTGCACTGTCTGGAACGACAATGACATGAAAAATAAATAAATAATGTTTTATTTAACGACGCACTCAACACATTTTATTTGGCATCATACATATGGTTAAGGACAATGACATGAAGTCACAAATAAAGTGTACTATACTGGTATGTTTTATTGCAATGCAATCATTATGCAGGTCACCTAAAACCTTTGAGGCAAGTGTGGTGAAGAGTGGGAACAATCACTGGCCTTTCTCGACACAGACTGAATACAGGCAGCAGCAAGTGTTCATTTACGTATAGAAAGAAAGAAAGAAATGTTTTATTTAACGATGCACTCAACACATTTTATTTACGGTTTATGGGGTCAAACATATTGTTAAGGACCACACAGATTTTGAGAGGAAACCTGCTGTCGCCACTTCATGAGCTACTCTTTCCAATTAGCAGCAAAGGATCTTTTATTTGCAATTCCCAAAGGCAGGATAGCACAAACCATGACCTTTGTTGAACCATGCAGTTATGGATAACTGGTCGGTGCAAGTGGTTTACACCTACCCATTAAGTCTTGCGGAGCACTCACTTAGGGTTTGGAGTCGGTATCTGGATTAAAAATCCCATGCCTCGACTGGGATCCGAACCCAGTATCTACCAGCCTGTTGACCAATGGCCTAACCACTACGCCACCAAGGCCGGTCATTTATGTATACTTCCCAACAGACAAGACACGACAGTAGATATTGTGGCCATATTTACACCAGATATATTATTTCTGTTCTTGCTTTTTGAGTACAGCTTTTGCATAAATAAAAATGCTGAATATGCTTCAAAGCATTGCACATTTTGCAAAGATCATTTCAGAAACCATAGTCTTCTTGACCAATCACAGCTAAATCAAGTCGAAAGAAAAAAACATAAATTAAATTAATTAAAACTAAATTTAAAAAATCCAGTGCCTCGTTTTACAAAGCAGTCTTAGCGCTAAGATCATCTAAAGTCCATGCCTACCGTAGACACGGTTATCTCAAATCTAAAATCGCTTCGTCAAATGGAGCCCAGGTCTTAAATCAAAAATAAAAACTGTTTAGCTTTTAACAAGGAGCAAACTGCTGTAAGTTTACAAAACAAAGTCGTGAATTTCTTTCAACCTGTGGCAACAACGTTTTTATGAAATACTGGAATTCATGCAGTAAAGCAAGCAGAATTTTGGGACAAGCCGGCATTTCTGGTTTCCGTGGCAACTCACCTGGGCATACCTGGCCAATGAGCAGGAAATTGGCAGTGTCAACGTTGTTTGCCATGCTCATGACAAAACAACAAGGGATAATAGACTAAACCTTTTGTGTAAATGTTGGCTTATGACTTGGCGCTGCTTGCTACAATTCCTCGTCAAACGCAGGCGATGTTGCGCAGACGTGACCGTTGACGCAGTTGTGCAAAGATTTGCCTTGTAGATTTACGCCAGTTAAACAGTGTGGTCTTTTCTGAGCTAGCGGGATGGTGTTACTGTTGCAAACATATTTCGCTGTTGTGTTTGAAAAGACATATTCAATAGCTATTGTCTTTGAGCGGGAACGGGAAAATATTTTCCAAATAAATTTTCAATTTTAAATCCGACTAGGATGTGCCTCACTGTGAATATTTTGGGTCAATATCTTGTCACAATTTGCTGTGCAAGTTCAAGAGATTAGTACACCAAATTTTTAAGCAATGATAGATTTTTAAACTGTTGCTAATCAAATTTTTGAATTTAACACAAAGTCACATCTGAGGTTTTCATGCTCTCCTGATAATAATTCAACAGTGATGATAGTAAGGACAGAAGTGTTAAAAATATGAAAAATAAATTTGAAGCTTTTGGGATAACAATTGTTATGGGACACACTTTTTCGACTTCCTTGCCTTATGATCATAGGAACCCATTGGAAATTGATTTCTGGATATCAAGGCAATAGATTATGTTACACGAGCAACGAAACTTTAAATTCCATTTTTTGTACATTTTTTCTAACACACTACTGGTCCCAAAATCTGAAGGTATGAAGTTTCATGTAAAGCAGAACACTGAGGTGTCATTGGAATACTACTCCACCATACATGTAGCTACGTTTCCATAATGTTTTGTTGTTGTTTTTTTGTTTTTTTTGTGTAAACATGTAAGTAACATCTGTAAAGTATACTGATAGAAAGAATTAAGGGATCGCTCCAACACCAACAGGAAAGTGTGACTGTAACCAAAACCCTCATTCGTAACAGAAAGATAATTTTTTTCCTAAATTTGAATTCTACATTGCTGACATTCAGTCCCATATTGTATCTTTGAGTTTTCATGCTCTCCTGATTACTATGTATTAGCAATACCAACTGTACCCTTATTTATTTTTCTCTCAGTATATTTTAATAAACTGACATAACTGTTTTCAAGGGTAGAAATTACTAAACTTTCTATTGGGAGACTATTTGCCTTGAAATATTACTAGTATACCTTTTTTTCTCTTTTTTTTAAAATCACTAGTCCCCTAGTTGAAACCAGGTAATAAACAGTCAGATACAGTGTAGCTTTTGAGGCCAATCTCCCAAAAGATAAACTGCATAACAATCACGTTAGAACATATCTAACTGGCCCAGAGGAATACATGTATATGCATCGTCATTTAAATTTTCTACTTGTCGACCCCAGCAATTTCTACTCGTCTGGGGTAAGGGGACAAGTATTAATTTCTATATATTCTTGATTTCAACAATATACATCATCTTACACACACACACACACACACACACACACAGATGATAGAATGAATACATTTTGAAACCGATCTAGTCGTAATGGATTATGTCACTCAAAAATGCAATTAAGAACAGCATTCTCGATCAAACAATACCGATACAATAAGCCCTGCTTCTGCCGATGCGTGCATTAGCCGAAATAAATGGCACTAGCCACGGACTGCACTGTTCAACTTGTGTTCTGATCTCCTCACCCATTCAGTCCGTCACAGTGCAATGTTAAAGCCATTAGGTAAGGAATGTTGCAGCATGAACGCATGTGAGAATAAATACGCTGATCGTATGACACAGCATTATCCTGCTGATTATTTAAAGACTATTTAATGAGAAATATAAATCCGAGACACATATTTTTTTACAAGCCACACATATTTCTTTTTAACTTTCAAACAATATTCTGAAATTAAAACCAGCTTAATGCTGGATTAATTTTGTACAGAGATTCCAAGTGAATGTTCCTGCACGTGTTTATCAATAGAAAAGAAAGTTTACTGAATTTAAGTACATTTTTAA
>JAECMU010067882.1:0-12413 GCA_016106625.1 Dracogyra subfuscus
ATGTAGTTTAAAAGAGTTTTCCTTTACAGGTCTCTATTTTTGGTGTTAAATTAATAACAAAATGCTGCCTGATGCGCGTACAGTTTAGGATCGATCCCCGTCAGTGGGCCCACTGAGTTATTTCTTGCCCTAGCCAGTGCACCACGACGGGTATATCAAATTCTGTGGTATGTGCTATCCTGTCTGTGGGAGGGAACACATAAAAGCTCTGTTGCTGTGCAGCTAATAGAAAATATAGTGGGTTTCTTCTCTAAGATTACAATTTCAGAGTTAACAAATATTTGAAATCCAATAGCTGATGATTAATAAATCAATGTGTTCAAGATGTGTTATTAAATTAAACAAAAACAAACTTTAACTTCTAGGCTCAGCTGATATGTTTGTATGTATTATATTCTATTTGAAGTTCTATGTGGCCACATGCTTATTAAAGGGATGGGTTTTACTATAAATGAATTAAAAAAACATGTCAGAAACAGCTCTATATAGAGCTCTATCAAGTACATTAAACATATTTCAATAATTTAGAAGGAAGGAAATGTTTTATTTAATGAGACACTCAACACATTTTATTATAATTATATAGCATCAGACCACACAGATATGTTTTTGTTTTTGTTTTTGGTTTGTTTAACGACGCACTCAACACATTATAATTACGGTTATATCGGCGTCGGACAGATGATTATGTCGAGAAAAAACCCAGTGGTCAGCTGACGGGGATCGATCCTAGACCGACCGCGCATCAGGCGGGCACTCTACCACTGGGCCATGCTGCCCGCACCACACAGATATAGACAGATGATTGAAACCCACTTTTCGATTAGCAGCAAGGGATCTTGTACCTGCAGCATCATACAGACAGTATAGTACATATACAATACAGTGATGATCAGAAACACATTTAAGTATACAGAAACTAATATTTTATGCAGAAAAATGTATTTAGTTAAAATTTGTTGTGCTTGAAACATCTCTGGTAGTCTGCAACATCTTAACAATGGCAACAAACTACAATGGCAACAAACTCAGGACTGTCCCTTTAAAGTCTGATAGCTTAACTACTACACCACCGAGACTGGTTATGCACATTTTATTTAGGGGATAAACATATGGAGCTTTTAAGATCGGCCTCTCCCCCCTTCCTGTGATCCACACCTGGTACATGCCGGTGTCAAATCATACAATCACACACATTGCACTATAAGAACCATATACAGCCCACGCTGCTACTGTATGTATGTGCACATCTGATGTCAGCATACTGTCACTGTATATCATCATCAAAGCAGACCACTATCTACGTATGTAACTACTCATCTGTGACTAATGGCAATACATGGCTTTGCATGATTCACACACAAGTTAAAAAAATTCTGTCATGGGATCTTTTTTGCGATTCTGTCACGGAGTGACTGTTACAGCCTAGAGATATGCATCACGTATGCCCTTATTTTACAATACCTCAGTTAAGATGTTACTGCAGTGAACGTACAAAGAAGTGACAGTTAACAACATAGTACAACGTCAAGAGGAAAAAACTCTTCTAGATTTCTGTATGGTACATTGTCATTAAGATCTTATAGTGGGCATACAACATCCAGTAGGTATAAAGGAAGTAATTTTTTTTTATTTAACGACACACTCAACATTTTATTTACAATTATATAATATCAGACTATATGATTATAAGGACCACACAGATATTGATAGATGAAACTTCATAGGCTACTCTTTTTGATAGTACATACCACAGTCTTTGTTACACCAGTTGTGGAGCACTAGCTGGAACAAGAAATAGCCCAATGGGTCCACCGATGGGGATCGATCCTAGACCGACTGTGCCTCAAGCGAGTGCTTTACCACTGGGCTACGTCCCTCCCCTAAGTATAAAGTGCCATGCATGCAATCCTGCTTATAAGATTCAAATTCCTGGGCACACAGATGATAATTTACATTCAGTTATATGTTGAGTGTGGATTTCACAAGATGAAACGAACATCGGTTTGTTTAACAAAAACTAATATTTGCATTTATACCAAAGGGGACTGGCCTCGGTGGCGTCGAAGTTAGGCATGTTTCTTTCTTTCTTTCTTTTTTCTTATACCAACGGTCAATAAATATGGTTTGATTTATGTTAGCCAACAGTGTGGTTCAAGTCGTTTGAAATAACCATACACTTATCCAACACACATAGGTATGTCGGATTGTTTTTTGGGGTTTTTTTTGGGGTTTTTTTAACGATGCACTCAACACATTTAATTACGGTTATATCAGCGTCAGACATAATATGGTTATGTCGAGAAAAAGCCCCATGCAGTGGTTAGCTGACGGGGATCGATCCTAGACTGACCGCGCATCAGGCGGGCACTGTACCACTGGGCTATGCTGCCTGCTCAGACTGTGGAGGTCCACAGGACATCTGGAGTAGGGGGAGGGGGCAAAGCATGATTTCCAGTGGAGGCGGGCACAAGGCATATGTGTATCTTTTTAAAAAGTAGGGGAACTCTGATAGGAATTTACAATGGCCAAAACTGTAAGGTATATTTGCTGTGCAGAATATATGGTAATAGTGAATTAATTTGGCAAACATTACAACTGGTAGTTCAGTATTACAGTAGGTTTTATGACCACCAAAGATCTTGAAGGACGATTGGGGTCAGAAGTGAAATTTGAAAGTAGACGGTTTTGTATCAGTAGATCGCAAATTCAAACAATAAAAATGACTAAAAACAAAACAATAACAACTGTGTGATCAACAGAATGAAAACGATTGACAGAAACAATGTTTCACAGTGATTAATGGACATTCCTGGAAATTGTCAAAATCGAGAATGACACCCATGCACATGTACTGAGTGATACATGTGCAAACTATGGAATGTGTTTCAGTGTGTTGATAAAAAGACAGAAAATGAATTGTTTGTTTGTTTGTTTAACGACGCACTCAACACATTACAATTACGGTTATATCGGTGTCGGACATATGGTTATGTCGAGAAAAAACCCCAGCGGTTAGCTGACGGGGATCGATCCGACAGAAAATGAGCAAGATAAAGAATGAGAGAGAGAGAGAGAGAGAGAGAGAGAGAGAGAGAGAGAGAGAGAGAGAGAGAGAGAGAGAGAGAGAGAGAGAGAGAGAGAGACAGAGAGACAGACAGAGAGAGAGACAGACAGACAGAGACACAGAAAATGTGTTATCATCACCGAGTGATTGCATGATAACACTTTCATTTCACTAAATGTTATATGATATAAAATGTTTCCGCAAGGTGCTTACAATGTACATGTAGGATCATTGTTCCTTGGTAGACCCTTTTCTAATTGTTTTTTTCCCATCCCAACCAGTGCCTCCTGACAAAACCTGCTTAAACTAAACCCGGGAGAGAAAATCTCAGCAAAGAATTAACTTTGCGTTCAATTAAATATTACTTCTTGCCTGAAATTATTAAAGTACCTGTCCTAAATATTTATTTCAAATCATTAAATGTGTCAATGTCATATTTTGGAAACTGTACAGTACTAGTCATTATATTGAAGAAAGTACAGCACCAATCAAAACAACACATTTTGGTAGTGATTACATAGACACAAGAAAACCTGATGTTTTACTTGCACAGCTGTGCTATCCCAGAATGCAGTATTTTCTGCCGGGTTCTCATTGGTCAGTGATTATAGTGAGATTGAAGTGGGTGTCGTGATGTGACACCTACCCACTGAGCCTTTAAGAACTCGCTCTGGGTTGGCGCCAGTACTGGGCAGAATAAAGAAAATGTTTTATTTAACGACGCACTCAACACATTTTATTTACGGTTATAAGACGTCGGACATACGATTAAGGACCACACAGATATTGACAGATGAAACCTGCTGTCGCCACTTCATAGGCTATTCTTTTCGATTAACAGCAAGGGATCTTTTATATGCTCCATCCCATAGACAGAATAGCACATACTACAGCCTTTGATGTACCAGTCGTGGTGTACTGGCTGGAGCAAGAAATAGACCAATGGGCCCAATGACGGGGATCGATCTCAAACCGCCTGCATGCACATCAAGCAAGCATTTTACCACTGGACTACATTTCGCCCCCAGTACCGGGCTGCGAACCCTGTATCTACCAGCCTGTAGTCCAATGGCTTAACCACGACACCACTGAGGCGGATAAAGATTTGTAAAGATATTCTTCAGTTATGTACTTGAACTTATTATTCACTCTACTTAATTAAGCACTCATTACGTTAGTTAGACAGTAAACACTTGAGTTATAGATTAGTGTAAACACTTGAGTTATAGATTAGTGTATGTAAATATAATACATGTATCATTGTATACTACCGTATATGGTTCTTAACTGACAAAATAACTGCTGCTATATCTAGGCGTTTCTGACTGCTTTTTAAAAGATCTGTAAATTACAGCGTTGAATATCAGCAAAAATAATAATTATAATGAAGGTACAAAACACTTATGTACATACATGTGTAATTTGAATATACACTTAAAACACATTTTTAAAAAGAAAAATGCAAATATTCTGTGAAACTCTATGCAGCATTTTGTTCAGTACCGTATTACATTACAATTCACTACACAAGTTTCTGACATCGCTATACAATTTCAACACATAAAACAGTGGTTGTTAATTAATTTTCAATCGACTACAATACAAGATTTTGAAAACTAGATGTTCCCTGGACCACTCAAACTAAATTCCTACAAAACTGGATGTTTCTCAAGGTCCCTGTACAAACATCAGTACAGAAAACAACCTCTCAAAGCTGGAAATGCCACAATTAGGATTTTTTACTTGGTTATTATGGGTGTCCATACATTTTCACAGACAGTTTTTTAAAGATTTTTTTTTTAAATGAATTTTTTTTATATATAATAGATGCAAATAGAAAACAATTAAGAAAGAAAAAAGAAGACAGAAATGTGTACTGTGGTGAAATATCATTTTGCCTGTTACATTATTTCTCACACGACCTTGACCTTAAACATCACAATACATTAATGGCTATACATGCAATGAAAGAAAGAAAGAAAGAAAGAAAGAAGAAAGAGTTTATTTAATGACACACTCAACACATTTTATTTATGATTATATGGCGTCAGACATATGGTTAAGGACCACACAGATTGAGAGGAAACCCGCTGTCGCCACTTCATGGGCTATTCTTTCCGATTAGCAGCAAGGGATCTTTTATTTGCACTTCTCACAGGCATTTGTCTTTAAAAAGCAATAAAATGTTTCAATCAATTTAAAGACGCACCCAGCACATTTACGGTTAAACTTATATGGCATCAGACATATGGTTTAGGGCCACACAGATTTTGAGAGAAAACCTGCCGTCACCACTTCATGAGCTTTTCTGTCCGATTGGCAGCAAGGGATCTTTTAGTTGCGCTTTCCACAGACAGGATAGCACAAACCATGGCCTTTGTTGAACCAGTTATGGATCACTGGTCGGTGCAAGTGGTTTACACCTACCCACTGAGCCTTGTGGAACACTCACTCAGGGTTTGGAGTCGATATCTAGATTAAAATTCCCATGCCTCGACTGGGATCCGAACCCAGTACCTACCAGCCTGATGACCGATGGCCTAACCACAATGCCACCAAGGCCGGTATTCATGCAATAATGTTAATTTCCTCTATCATCTATGGTGAATGTGTTTATAATTTTAGTTAATATGTACATGTACATGTCAACAAAACAAAACTTAACTGTAGACTGAACAAAAATATTTATAGTGACACTGCCACTGAACAAGTGATACCGATAACCATCTACCATATACATCACATACGCAGAACAAAACATTACAGAATGTAAAAGGGATAGAAAGAAAGGAATGAATTAATCACAAAGAAACCTGGACATAATGGAACACACAGAAAAAAGAAGAAAAGAGAAGATATTATTGGAAGAAAAAGAATGAAAAATAAAAGATGGCAAAAAATAATTAAAAAATAACAGAATAGAAAAGAAACAAAATTTATGAAAAAACTAAACAAATTAAAGAAAAAATATCAAAATAGAAAAAAAAAAAGAAGAAGAAAATAAACAAAGCAAACCAGCCTTTTACATTGTGTCAAATTTGTTCACTTTTGTTTTCATTTGGTAACCAAAACATTTTGATATAAAAACAGAAGTAGGTGCAATATCTGGCTACTAGATGGTAAAGTTAATGTAGAGGTCTGCAAACAAACAAAAGAAAGTAAAAAAATAAGACCCATGCCAACCCTCTAAAAAAAAAAAAGAAAAAAAAAAAGATTTAAAAAAACAACAACACAAAATGTATCTGTAGTCAGATTTTAAAAATGTATATATATATATACACACCAAAGAAAAAAAACAAAAGAAAGAAAGAAAGAAGAAATTACCCGCAACTTGTGTACATGTAATACGACAGAGGAATCTTTACTATGTCTGACTGGATACAAAATAAAACACTGGGAGTACAGAGGTAGCTAGCAGAAACAGACGACAGAACAGAAAAGAGCTGCAAGTTGTAACAACTTTTAGCCCTTCTTTCCACCGACTTTTAGCCCTTCCTCCCACCGACGTCTGCATCACTTAACACCACAGTGCAATGGTCCACATGACACATGTATTTTAACGACTCTCACTCACCTGTCTGTGAACCACCTTGCGAAATATGTGAGGCAGACACAATGACATGCTATGAGTGTGTGTGTTTACTTGTGTGTGTGTCCCCCATACAACAGACTCATCCTGATAATGTCATTCCTGTCATTTCTATAGTAAATGACAAACCTGGTATCCATGAGTCACTTTACACCTTTAACAAGAGATTTGGTCAATGTCCATGCATTCAGCCTCTATCTAAAAACAATATTAGTTTGACATGAGAAACAAAGAAAGAGATGTTTTTATTTAACGATGCACTCAACACATTTTATTTATGGTTATATGGCGTCAGACATAATATTATGGTCAAGGACCACACAGATTTTGAGAGGAAAACAGCTGTCGCCTCTTCATGGGCTACTCTTTCTGATTATAGCAGCAAGGGATCTTTTATTTGCACTTCCCACAGACAGGATAGCACAAACCATGGCCTTTGTTGAACCTGTTATGGATCACTGGTTGGTGCAAGTGGTTTACATCTACTCATTGAGACTTGCGGAGCACTCACTCGGTATTTGGATTAAAAAATCCCATGCCTTGACTGGGATCCGAACCCAATACCTATCAGCCTGTAGACCGATGGCCTAACCATGATTCCACCGAGGCCAGTACTTTGACATGAGATTAGTGTTCTTTGTATGCATGCATGAGAGTGAATCTTAATTATGGAAGATCGAAAGCCTTACATTTTTCAATTAAAATGTTTATATTCAAAATTCTTCTTCTGGAAAAGCATACCAAATATAATGTACACTAAACACAAAAGAAAATTATCTGACTTTAAATCTACAAAACATTAAATATTCAAAATATTTTCTTAAAAAAAAAAAATTAACACACACACACACACACACACATAAACAAAATGTATGTGTATCTACAAACATTAAAATTACATTCAAAATCTCTTCTTTGATATTTATATACTTTTATCTTTTATTAAATTTATATAGCTTTTTTATCTTCAGAATAACCTTTTACAGCCACTGTAAAACATGTAAATGCCACTTGTTTTAAAAACTGGTAACTGTCAGTAAAGCGCAATACCCTCAAATAAATATGTTTCTCACAATCTCCTTTTAATATCACACAGAACCTCTCTAAACCAGGTTATACACTTAAAACCAGACTCTTTTTTTTCACTCGGTCCAAGGGGTGTCTGGTTTAGAAGGATTTTACTGTTTACTTTAAAAAAATACATTATCAAACCTTACATACATTATTCATAAGCTAATTCAGCCTTAAAATTGGTAATTTATTATAACACACGAATAAACATTTTATTACTTCCTTCTTTTGTGACCATATTTCTTCCTGGTTGTGTGGATTATTGTTTGCAATTCATGGCCAATTTGACTGAACGTCCATGACCCCCACTGCTCACGGGACCCCATACATTACACTATATAGAAAAGTGTAAAAGATTTTAATGTGATTTCTTTTGCGACCAATGACACACACAATGGACTATTGTGATGTTTCATATTGAAAAGTGTAAAAGATTTTAAACCGACTGTGAAAAAAATTACACACAATGGTCTACTATGATTTAAAAATATATATATACAATGTATATATATTTTTGAAATGGACAAGATAACTTAATTTATGCCAAACAAAGATGTCAGTTATTTGACAACTTGTTGACAGAGAATTAACTAGGTCTATCCGCAATGTATTTGATATTGCTGATGTTAATTCTCGGTCGATGAACTGTTGGGAAATGTTTACATAATAGGGTAGACAAAAGGGTATGAAGTGAGGTAAATATACAACACAGATCTAAAGAAGGGAAGAAAATGTTTTATTTAATGACACACTCAGCACATTTTATTTACAGTTATATTGGCACAGGACATATGGTTAAGGACTACACAGATTTTGAGAGAGGAAACCTGCTGGGCTACTCTTTACAATTAGCAGCAAGAGATCTTTTATATGCACCATCCCACAAATAGGATAGTACATATCATGGCCCTTGTTAGACTGGTTGTACAGCACCGGCTAGAATAAGAAATAGCCCAATGGGCCCACTGACGCAGATCGATACTAGACTGACTGTATATCAGATCTAACTAAAGATTAAAAGTACATTAAAAATCTCTCAAAACCAGACCCTCTGTAAATAGGAAATCTCTCAAAACCAGATGTATTACACAGACACTTTATAAATATCAGTACAGAAGAGAACCTCTCTAAAGCAGATACCCTTATAAACCAGACTGTATACTTGGTATCTTGGGTGTCCAGTTTAGAGAGCTTTCACTGAATAACCAATTACAGTGTAAACAATAGTGAAGAGTAACATCCATGACACAGACCATGCAGCTTGTTTGAAAGTGTTTGTGTGTGTGTTTGTGTGGGCGGGAGACACTGGCAATGCAATAACCCAAGGGTTTAAAGTTCGATAGTTTGAAGGGCTTGAACCTATTATGATCAATCGGATTTTGAATTTCTGGCATTCACATATGGTATTTTCATTCATTTTAACTTATTTTCATGCTTATATCCAATTAAGGTTCAAGCATGCTGTCAAGCACATCTCAGCTATCTGGACTGTCTGTCCAAGACAGTGGGTTAGTTGTTGGTGCTTAGTGAGAGAGATGGAGTAGTGATCTTACACCTACCCACTGAGCCCTTAAGAACTCCCTCTGTGTTGGAGATAGTACCAGGCTGTGAACCCTGTAC
This sequence comes from Dracogyra subfuscus, assembly GCA_016106625.1. Lineage (NCBI taxonomy): Eukaryota > Metazoa > Mollusca > Gastropoda > Neomphalida > Peltospiridae > Dracogyra > Dracogyra subfuscus. Next base: position 9,348 of record JAECMU010067882.1, read on the forward strand.
TACCATTCTTATGTCCGATGGCTTAACTATGACACCACCGAGGCTGCTTAATATGGCATTTCCAGCCTTCTCAGCTACATGTAGTATTATACTAGTAAAATAACAGGAAAAGTAGTGGGGAGGGAAAGGGGCGCATGGCTCAAGTACTAAATGTTAAGGTCAAAGCTATGGAGCTGTGCAATGTAATTTTAAAAAAAACATCTGATTAAAATACATCAAGCATTCAACTATCTACATGATCTTATTGCATAAATGAAACATTGCCTAAAATTAAAACACATTTTAGTTACGGTTATCTGGCATCGGATATATAGTTAAGTACCACACAGATATTGAGAGAGGAAACCCGCTGTCGCCACTTCATGGGCTACTCTTTCCGATTAGCAGCAAGGGATCTTTTATATGCACCATCCCACAGACAGGAAAGCACATACCACGGCCTTTGATATACCATTCATGGTGCACTGGCTGGAGCGATAAGATTGATGTGACCGATGTGACAGTGTCTGAGATCATAAAATGTTTCATCCGGTCAGTAAATTCCTGTATACCAGTCACCAGTTTGCTTCAAACATGCACAGGGGTGGGGATGGGGTGTCTTAACAATTAATAGGATGACCAGTTTTGTGCGGAAATAGAGTATAGTCAACATATTTTGCTTCAAGCAATTTAAATAGATTTACAGTCCGTTTCTTTATTTTTTTCTCAAAACAAATTGCAGATGGGCTTTAAGATTGGAGGTTGGAACAACTAGCTTTCTTTTATTATTATCAACATATTTTGATTCAAGTAATTTTTATATAGATCTGCAGAGATTGCTTTTATCTTTTTTCTTAAATCAAACTGCAGACAGGCTGTAATATGTCACAGGTTGGAACCACTAGCTTTCTTTTATTATGTCAACAAATTTCGATTCAAGAAATTCTTATATAGATCTACAAAGACTGAACAAAGACTGAACGTCCATGACCCCCACTGCTCACGGGACACCATACAATACGCTATACAGAAAAGTGTAAAAGATTTTAATGTAAAAATTTTTTACGACCAATGACATACACAGTGGACTACTGTGATGTTTTATATTGAAAAGTGTAAAAGATTTTAAACCGACTGTTTGAAAACAATTACACACAATGGTCTACTATGATTAAAATAAAAAAAATATATATTTATTGAAATGGACGAGATAATTTATGTCAAAGATGTTAGCTATTTGACAACTGTTGGGAAAAGTTTACATAATAGGGTAGACTAAAGGGTATGAAGTGAGGTAAATCAGATCAAAAGAAAGGAGAAAATGTTTTATTTAATGACACACTCAACACATTTTATTTACAGTTATATGGCATTGGACATATGGTTTATTATTATCAACATATTTTGATTCAAGTAATTCTGATATAGATCTACAGAGATTGCTTTTTATCTTTTTTCTCAAAACAAATTGCAGATGGGCTGTAATATGTCACAGGTTGTGAAAAACAAGACTTGATACTGAAGTAATCTGTGATTGGCTCTTTGGCTTACAAGGAAGTTATGTACCAGTACGTACCTGTTGGTTTTGTATTACTTACCATCAAACAAAATAGTGAACGGATTAATTATTTGGGTAAACTATTACTGATATCTCGCATTACATTCATGTTAGTCTTATACATCAATACAACAGATATGGCACACACAAGTGTATGAAAAACATCCGTCTTTGTCCAACTAAATATCCAAATGCAAACAAAACAGTCAAAACATACTTCATGTATAAATACACTCACAAACAGCCGTGAATATTAAAGATCCCTTGAGCACTGCCAATGGAAATATGTAGTGAGTTTCCTCTAAGATTGCAAGTACAGGTACATGCAAAATAACCAATGATAAATGATAAATTAATCAATATATTTTACTAGTGTTAATAAACTTTAACTTGGACTCTCAATGGCACTAATGAGAAGACATTATATCTTGCAATAAACTTTCACCTGGACTCTTGATGGCACTAATGCGAAGACATCATATCTTCATTTATTTTTCACTCCAAAATTTAATATTTATGTCTGTTTTTTGTTTTATCACACCATCTGGATGTGATCACAGGTACATCCACACAGAAACCCCTAATACAAATATTATAGTTATATCTATAACGTTACTATAACACATCTGACTTTACTGTTTGTCATACCTGTGGGTATATTATTCCTCTATACAAGTGGTTGAGTGCGTCGTTAAATAAAACATTTCTTTCTTTCTTTCTATACTAATGGTGCTACACCAGTTATGTGTTCCGCTATATATATATGATCACATGTCAATGTCAACAATATTTAGGGGATAACTATGCTGTATTTGACCATTTGTGGACATTCATGCTGGTTTTATTGTCATGAATTGAGTTTTACCAGTGACATGAAGTGGAGATGGTAAAACGGATATTTGTAACTGTAGAATCAGCAATATCTTCTGCAAATCTCCAAATCCAACAAAAGTATCCTCAGTTTAATTCAATAAATGCAATTTTTAAAATTGTTTAAATAATACTTTTTCATAATGAGCGTTAACAAAAGCCTGGTCACTACAATCATGTTTCAAGTCTTAACTTAAATAAAACCAAAATCATGCTTATGGGTTCTTCTAAAAAACTGACCTTGATTGCAGAAACCACAACAGGATTGACTGTATATGTAGATCACATACCAGTGCAACGTTCCACTTTTGAAAAACTTCTTGGTATACACATTGACCCAATACTGACATGGGCTAACCACATAAATGCCATTATTAAAAAATCTTCTTATTTTTTATACATTTTTAGAGAAAACAGAAAATATCTTGACCAAAAGACCAGATTAATATTCTACAGCTCTTACATATTACCTCATTTAGACTACTGCTCCACAATTTGGGGAACCTGTTCAAAACATTCTACAGAAAAACTTCAAAAAATCCAAAATCAAGCTGCAAGACTTATTACTGAAAAAAGCAAAGAAATGTCCACTGCAAAAATAATCAGCTCTCTCAAATGGCTTAAAATCAAAGAGAGAATTGACTTTAGAACCTGCCAGT
>JAECMU010067890.1:0-21066 GCA_016106625.1 Dracogyra subfuscus
CCTTCAGCTCCACTAACATTGTGTTGAGCACACATACCAGTATATGATACACACAAAGACCTAAGAAGTTGTATTGAAGTTTCTGTACTGTGGTAATTCTACTTGATGTTTATATCATCTTGATACCAACCATGGATTGGGTAAAGAATGTAGAAAGAAATATTTCTTCATGAACAGCCCTGCACTTGGTTAAACATATATACTGTAGGCTGTTATCACATACATGTATAAAGGTGTCAAGCGCATGGTACATGTAATTGTAATAATGCTGTAAAATACCAATGGATTATTGTATGAATTTTAGATAGAATTTAAAAATCCCCAATTAAAGTGAATATACAATGATAATGCATGTACGTGTCTGTACCATATAATTTTAGTCATATATTGAATTAGATAGCATTTTCCATATAGCTAATATAATAATTTATAATACTGAAATATCTGAGACTATACCATCAGAAAAATAAATTAAAACTTAACAGTACACTTAAATATGTACATAATTTAACTCCTAAAACTATAACTTGTATAATTTTGACAGATGTTAATTTATTGTTTGTGTTGGCATTGAAGCAGTTAAAATTATAAACTGCTTACAAAACACTGTCAAATTATCCAGTAAGTGCTTGTGTGACATTTATCAAATGTTAAATGTCAACCTGACCAATGTTTTATTAATAGATCCTGTACTTTAAATGATATCTTCAGACAGGGTGAAAACAGATAAACATTGATAAGTGTGGATGGGGGAGGGAGAGGAAGACTGACTGACATTGAGAATGCTACCACAAATGTTTTTGTTAAAAACAGATGTTCTGAAGAGCAGTTTCCTGTATTCAACAAGTGAAATTCATCACGACAAATGCTGATAAATGAAATACTTTTTAAAAGCATTTTTCACAACATATAATATATTTGTGGTATACTTGTCTATACACTGAATATGTACCTAATTGTTGGATCCATTGAAATAAATATTTTTAATAATTTGTTGTGCACAGTATTATTAAGTTACTATTAAAAAAAGAAGCTAAGCTGGTTTGACTCCCTTGGGGATTCTGTTGCATATTCTTTATAAGCAGAAATGCAATCTCCTGCAATCTGCAGGTAAACTTTATTATGACAAATACTGGTAATTAAATGCTAAGTTTTTCTAATAATTTTTTTAAAATACAGAATTATTGTTGGAAGAATAAATCCCCCCTCCCGATACCCCCCCCCCCCCACACGACATACCTGATCTTGTATTACAGAACTAAAAAGCAAATAGCTGTTTATTGTAATACATCTGTAATGTCTATCAGAAGATTGGTCATGCACTAAATAATCATTAAATCGTATTATTGTGTTACCTAATAAAAGGTATAATGGCCTGTTTAGATTTCCCACCCTACTTCTGTATCACTTTACTCAACCTCTTAGTCTCACCCCCACTCATATCAGTTTACCCTAGTTCATCTCAACTCACTCATGATGTTATTTATTTAGTTACTTAATATTATTTATTGACCTACTAGGGTCAAACAACATGTATATATTCTTAACTTAAGGTAATTGGGCAACCATTTTTGTGGATTATATCCCAGTCGAGTGACCAGTTAAGGTCCTGCACCCCGTTTTACCAAGATCGCCTCAAGTACATAAGAAAGTTTAGTTAAATGGTGTATCAAATGTCAAGCAAGTCAGTATTGTATGTAGCATGATATAATATATTTCTAAGCACTGCATCATATTTAGATAGCTTACATTAGGTGGCCTGAGAATTACATGGTTCTATCTGTAATTTTTTCAAAAATGAGTAACCGTATCCATTCTATTTGATAGAAAATAAAACTATCTACATAGTAAACAATCCTAGAATATCATATTTTAAGATGCACTTGTTATATAAAACTATTGCAAAGACCTCTCTATGACTTAGATATGGCAACTCCAAATTTCAAGAGGCTATTTTTAAAAATGAGGTTTTGTACTTATAGAACTATCGCAAATTAAGAATTGAATACATGACACTGTATATAGTATTATAGGCCTAGGTCTAGATTTGTTTGCGTGTGTGTGTGTGAACATGTATATAGATGTATGCAATACATGTGTATAATGTTCTTGTCTGTGCTTGTTACATATCATTTATAATATATACAGTAAGGTGTGATATGTAATAAGCATTCAACAGTATTCAGATTAACAATCCACTAAAGAATTTAAATTAACAAATACATGTAGTTGAAAGTTGACCAGCATTTGATAGGTTAACCTGTAAATTTGGTACATGTAGTATTGCAATTTTGTAATTTTATTTTTGTTTTGTTTTAGGAAATCTGTGACACTCCTGAGTTCATTAGTGAGGGAGCCAGTCGCTTTGATGTCCAACAGGGAGAGTTGGGTGAGGATTAAAATATTAAGCCATTGGTATCCCTTTTGTTTATCTAAAATAAAGAATTGCTATTTAGGAGCGAAAAGCTATCAGGACTAAGTAAACAAACTTTCCCATAAAATAACTCTTCTTATTAGTGCAATTAATTACTAATAGTATTACTATCCATACTATCTATATATATCTGTCAGGATTTCTGCGGAGGGAATGGAGGGTAAAATCTTGAGGGAATGAAATGTAGTGTCTACTTTCAAAACATTTCTAATCCATATTCACCAAATAGGGACATTTTCGGTATGTTTTGGTTGTATTACATACCATCAAATTATTATTTGGCAAAAAGCCTGGAACTTGTGTTTGCTTTTATCACAAAGTCTACTATAAGATAATTGTGGTAATAATATCAGACCGGTTATGTTGGAGATACCTCAATGACTAAGCTTTATACCTTCATATCGCAAGAAATAATATGCAATAACATTTCACTATTTTAGAATCTATAATGCATTTTATTGAAACCTTCTAATCATATTACTCATTAAAAACCTTTTACCTTTCAAACCACATTAAACCATATGATCAAGATATCTACCAGTATCTTACAACATATAAAGTATGGTACCAATATATTCTGTAGTCACATGATATTAAATGAGATCTTTTATGGCATGATTATCTATTGCTGACTCATTATGCTTTTACCTGTAGGTGATTGCTGGTTGTTGGCAGCAGTGGCCTCCCTGACGTGTAACCCCAAACTTCTTCACAAGGTGGTTCCCCGTGATCAGAACTTCACTGATAACTACAGCGGAGTGTTTAAGTTCAACATCTGGCACCAGGGGGAGTGGGTGGAGGTGGTGGTGGATGACCGCCTGCCCACTTACTGCGGTCAGCTCGTCTTCATGCACTCCACAGAGAAGAGCGAATTCTGGAGTGCCTTACTGGAGAAAGCTTATGCAAAGTATGTTCATTTTTTTTTAGGCTAAACAAAATATGTTCTCTCTGAAAGGTAAATTAGCAATGTGTTTTTAAAAAGGATGAATCAAGGCATATTCACAGCTTCTAGAATTTGTATAAAATTCACTAGCTATGAGATCATTGATTTTTTTATTTACTAGCCATGATTATAAAATCACTAGCCCTACTTTACTTTAAGTAATTCAATTTTACTAAATAATAGTAATAACCAGATATGTCACATAAAGAGGGAGATACAGCTAAAAACCCACTAAAACTAGGGAGTTGGGATGGGGTATGATATTCATATTTACTAAATATGCTTAACTGCAACATTTGACAAATGTTTTTCACTAGCCATCGGGCATGGCAGTAGTTGTTATTTACTAGTCCAACATTGAATATCACTAACCATGGAAGTGGGGTTACTATAATCTAGAAACCCTGGGCATATTGAAATATTTAGAAGTCTGGAGGCACTTATTAAACACGTTTTCTCCATATGCTTAACGATAAGATATGAGTGTTGGGATTTAGCTCAGTTTGTAGAATGTGTGTATGAGGTGCTTTCGTCGCAGGATCAACCTTTGTCTGTAGATCCATTGTGCCCCACAACTAGTATATCAAAGGTCCTATCTGGGAGAGTCTATCTAAAAGATCCCTTGCTGCTAATAGAAAAATGTAGATGGTTTCCTTTGAAGACTGTAAGTCAAAATTAACAATCGTTTGACATTCAGTAGCCGATGATTAATAAATCGTTGTGCTCTAATCATGTCTTTAAACAAAACAAACTTGAATTTTTTTTGAAATATCTTGGAATTTAATTCCTCCTTCTGATTCATAGTATTGGTTTGTTACTAATGAGCTTGTATATCTTACCAGATTGAACCTTAGAGATTTGACAAAATGAAAACAAGTGAGATTTGTATATGGCTGCATTCTTCTTCCTGTCTATCAATGTTTAGGCACATACTATAGCTGCTGGGGAGAGCAACATATTTCTTTCAAAGTAATAGACAATGTTGTGATTGTATTTCAGTTAGATTGACGTGAGCACACAATAGTTATTTTCTTGTTTCATTAAATGTGGATAAATACTATTATATGTTTTTATTTCAGTTGAGGATATGCGGATTGTATGTGACTTATTTTCTTAATTTATTTAAATTTTTGTCAATCATACAAGAGTTCTCTTGACATTTTGTTTCAGACTATGTGGATCGTACGAGTCTCTTAAAGGTGGCAGCACCAGTGAGGCTATGGAGGACTTCACTGGAGGAGTCACCGAGATGTTTGACCTGAAGAAAGCTCCACCAAACATGCTGAAGATCATGCTGAAGGCATACGAGAGGGATGCTCTCATGGGATGTTCTATTGATGTATGTTACTTACCCCCCTTGCATGCAGCTAATTACAATTTCTCCTTACACATATGAACAGTGTTTAAGCAGTCATTCGCCAAATTGACAATTGCGAATTAAAGTTTAATTTGGCTAATATATTTCATTACTAATTTGCCAAAGAGTTAATTTAAAAAAATCATCTGTCGTTTATAGATGTACTGCCATTTTTGCTGTTTGACTAAATAAAACTCAAATTGTGTGACAGATTTGTTTTTAGTAAATTTGCGTAATTGCTAATATTTTATGGTCCAGCCTAAATCCAATATGAGACATTACATTTTCAGATAAAATAAATTATTAGGATATCTGTATGCTTGTATTAAATATCTCTGGGTATATGATGTACAAATAATTTAGATATATAGTTTTGCATTTTGCATTTTTATTAAATTAGATGTTTTAATGATATTTGCTACAACTAAATGAATAATTTAATGAAGTTGGTGACCTTTAATATCATCATATCCATATATTAGCAATATCAGAATCCCATCAATATACACTTGGTGTTTTTGTTATTGTAGTCTAGACAAAAGAGTGTCCCAGAAATTAGCATCTAAAGATTGTGAGACCATAACTTGTTCTATAACCATCTGACACACAAAACAAATAACTTGGCATTATATGTTAAAACATCTGTTACTGCTAATGGAAAAATGAAGCAGATTTCCTCTAAAGACTGAATGGGCTGAATTTACAAAGCCTGTTTTAGACTTACACTCATGTTACTACGTACATTTATAATGCTTAAACACCTGTTTATATCTTACACGCACATAACTACATACATTTACAATGCTTAAACACCTACTTTAAAAAAAAAAACAAGCTTTGTAAATCCGGCTCTAGGGGTCGGAATTACCAAACGTTTGACATCCAACTGACAATGATTAATTAATCAATGTGCCTTAGTGATGTTAAAAAAAACAAAGCAAAAACTACTTTATACATATGTTATACAAATTCCATTATACCCAGCAGGCATAAAGCCATAATTCTGGTGACTTTACCTGACACCCCTATGCTACTTAGTAGAACATCTAGGTGTTTCTCACTGTATATATTATTTTTAATAAAATGTCAAAAATTGATAGAGCGTTGAGGTTTTTATGTTTTTATTTACAGCCTGAAGGCAGTGCTTTGGAGTCTGAGTTGGAAAATGGGTTGATTGTGGGACATGCATACAGTGTCACGGCTATCAAGCTGGTAAGCCAGACGACGGCCAATCAATCAATATGTTACAACTAACTTAGGTACTCTCTGATGATTACACGATTCTCATTTCAGAGGATAATAAAACAGCTATCTTGTTATTGTCAAGTTATGATAATGGTGTCCAAAGTGAATAATTTTATTTATCATTGAAATTTTTAATGGACATAAAGTTTTATTTTATTTTTAGTAAAGAGGAACGTTTTGTGATTTTTCTTTTTCATTGAATTAAGTCATTAATAATGAGAATTAAAAATAATATGTCAATTCTACTGAATATTTTAGCATTGCATAGGAAGAAGATGACAGAAAAGCTGCATTAAAAATGTTTCACTATACTACATATTTGACAAACTGTCTCAATACATTAAAAATAAAAATAAAGCAATGGGATTTAAGGAAAAAAAATCTTAATACATCCACAGAGGACCAAGAATTATTTTAGAATATACATTAACAGTTGTAATGTTTTTCACAATTCACATTCAGTGTGTGTATAGCCAGTGTGTGTATATTCCATTTATCTTGCACCCAGTTCACAATTCATGTGTTTGCACCAACCACCACTGCAAGTAAACTGATGTTTTATAACAGGTTAACTATGTGTTTCCCACATTTCACTGGGGAGAAGTAGGTATATGTGTGCCGTTAAGCTTGCACTGTATATTCTTCTGTGTTCTCCAAGATATATTTAAAAATTACAGACTTAACACAAGTTAACAGGAAATATGTGAAGTTTTATATATATAACCATCTTTGTCATAAAAGGATATTTTTCCTTAAAAAGACATCTCGGAGACAGTTTACATCAAAAGATTTTTACTCCAACATAAATTACAAGTTAACCTTCATGTTGTGATACCATATTTTTTCTAAGGTTAATAATTCATTTTAAATATTTATCAGAATGTTGTCATTGATACTTAGCTTGTTTAGAATGTTTTAAAGTGAATGTGAAGCATTTGTGATTTTGTTTTTAATATACCGGTATCTTTCTACTGTTTAAAAAGAACAAGATTATACTAGTTATGATTAGAAAATTCTCATTGCAGAGCTTACATCTATAGAAACTGTGCTAAGCTTATAGTAAGCAAAGCTACCATATATTCTGCAGCTTGTAACACTTAGTCATTTAGCAAAGCCATCTGTCAGAGCTTACAGTTAACACAGCCACATGTTGGAGCTTGATAATGTTAGTAAAACCACTTGCCACAGCTTTCAGTTAGCAAACCCACATGCCACAGTTCATGTTTAGCAAAACCACTTGCTAGATAATATGCTAGCAAAGCCACTTGTCAGAGCTTTTGGTTTGCAAAATCACTTGCCAGAGCTGGTGTAGCTACTCTGTGATGTTATGATTTAAGACTAATTCTTGTATTATTTTACACACGCTAAAACAGGATATATCTAAATCAGCGGTAAGTTGGTAACCATGATGAAAATTCCATTTCGGTCTCAGACCATTATTGCTTTCAAATTGATATCACTGTACATTTGTTGGATGGCTTATGAAATATTGCTTAGATATAAACACAACTCCTATTTGGTTTTCAATTCATCCATTCAAGTTAAAATTCCAAGCTTATTTTTTAACCAAAATATACTAAAAGACAAACGTTATTGTGACACACTGAAGACAAAGATAACTGATGATACATTTTTAATGCTGTGTATGAAACATTATAATATGGAAAGAGAAATGTGCGAAGGTATGGAAACTATCAATAGTCCATGAAAAGGGCACACCTGCCATATACAAATGTGCCACATCACTAGAGGGGGTCCAGAGTGATGTTCACACAGTCAGTAGCGAGTGTGTCCACCTTGGGCATTGATACATTGGTGACAAATTCAGGGACCAGTGCAGGCCAGGGTAGCACATCAACATTGTTCTGATTCAGATACTGCTGTACAACTCTAGCAATGTGTGGTCTGGCATTATCATGTTGTAATGTCATCCCGGGGCAGTTCTGTTGCAAAAACAGTAATACAGTTGTTTGAAAAATTTCATCTCAGTACCTCACAGCATTCAACTTTACTTCAGTCACAACCACCTGGGTCTGGCCTGTGGCAGTAATCCACCCCATATCATAAATGATCCCCTTCAAGAACACATGGCGTGACATAATGTTCACCTTGACGTCTGTAGACATGTGTCCTGCTGTCAGATCTGTGCAGAAGGAAATGGACATCAGTGAAGAGGACACGTCTCCAGTCATGTCCATCGCAAGTGTTGTCTGTGCCACTGGAGTCATCTACATCAAGGTTCTGGCATCAAGATTGGCCTTCTGACTGGGCGTCTTGCATGTATGCCGTAGATGCATAGACATTGTCAGATTGTCCTCGCTGATATACCTCTGTTGCCAGGGATGGTATGGGCTGTGAGGGTTGATGACTGGAACCAGTTTCGCAGATACGTGGTTCGGATCCATGTGTCTTGGCAAGAGGTTGTCACAGATCGTTGGTCACTACAGGGACGGTCCCTGACCTGGTTGCTTTGTTGATATCGTTGCCATAAATGCCATATGGTATTTCTGTACATGTTGAATTGACATGCAATGTCATGCTGCGAAATCCCAGATTCAAGCATCCCTATGACTTATCATCTGTCACTTTTACTGAGGCATGACATGATGAAATTGTATCAAACAGTTCACTAATGGTGTTTTTTTTTAATACTTTTGGACTTTTGGAGGTTGCACAGAGTGGCAATGATTTGTGACTGAATGTCTGGAGCCGATTTCACTAAACATCATAAATTATGTCTGTTACTAGCAGTTATACCGGCCGTGCCTTTACACGTGTTTGGCTTCAATTTCACGAAGAAAATTACATCATTACGGAAGCTGGAGTATTTTAAAGACAAAAGAAAATGAAATATGTGCTCTTCCAACTATATTTATTGAACTATAATATTAATAAGAATCATAGATTTATGTTTACATGCAAAACGTAACTTACGATGTTTAGTGAAATAGGCTCCTGGCTTTTTATGGTGGACACTGAACAGGATTTCTCCCAAATATTCCATGTTTCTTGGACAAAGCATCCAATCACTACAACAACTACTTGGTTGCATTTCTTTGAGCTGTTTCATGCACATTTTCTCTGGTTTTTTACATCCATAAATCCATTTACAAATTTATTACTCCAAACCATCCATGTCACAATAACTTTTGCCTTTTAATATATTTATTTTGCTGTTTGATTTCCTTATATTTTTTAATCATCAAAATTATCAAATAAAATTTAAATGATTCATATAAGTGGCTGAATCTTTTCTTCTTTTTTTGGAGCAAGTGTTACAAGGAATGAAAATGATTTTAGCATGATCCCCTTTATTATTAGTGAAGTATTTCATTGCTTAATGGTTCTTGGTGCTAAGATCACTTCATAAAACGGGGGCCCAGGTCTGTTGCCCTTTCAATGTTTTCAATTGTTACATATTCAAACTATGTTAACATTTATGTGAAGAAACCCCCCCCCACCTGAAATATACAAGCTTAAAAGAATTTACCTTTTTTTTTCTTTCTTTTTTCTGTTTTGTTTAACGACGCACTCAACACATTATTATGATGGTTATATCGGCATCGGAGATATGGTTATGTCAAGAAAAAACCCCAGTGGTTAGCTGACGGGGATCGATAGAATTTACCAATTCTCTTGAATTAATTTATATAACCCTGAATGAGTGCTCCGCAAGGGTCAATGGGTAGGTGTAAACCACTTACACCGACCAGTGATCCATAACTGGTTCAACAAAGGCCATGGTTTGTGCTATCCTTCCTGTGGGAAGCACAAATAAAAGATCCCTTGCTGCTAATCGGAAAGAGTAGCCCATGAAGTGGGAACAGCGGGTTTCCTCTCAAAATCTGTGTGGTCCCTAACCATATGTCTGACGCCATATAACCTGTAAATAAAATGTGTTGAGTGCATTGTTAAATAAAGCATTTCTTTCTTTCTTTTATATACAGGTACTAATGCCATTGAAAATGCACCTGTCAGATTTATAGTTGTCAAAAAGACATGAGAAAAAACAACAACATTTAACTGATTTTATATAACTGAATGTATTCCACTAAGCAATAAATAACAACCTAACACATATGATGTAAAATAACAACTGAAAATTGGGTGGTGTGTGTTCAATGAAATCCATATAAACCATGAACAAGTTGAGTTGATAGGTTTGATCAAACATTTTAGACTTTTGCAGCTGGATATAATAATTTGTCGTTGAATTTTATGTTATTTCAGGTGTAGCAACCCTGTTAAAAGACATTCATGATTGAAAATGATTTGTAATTTTTGCCTTGCTTACATTATCAGGTTGATATCAACACACCGCGGATGTCTGGGAAGATGCCGATGGTTCGTATCAGAAACCCATGGGGTAATGAAGCTGAGTGGAATGGAGCATGGAGTGACAAGTAAGAAAAATGTGATGATCATTATATATCACTGAAAACAAGATCCAATATAGCATCCAATATAAGAATATATAGTAGTGTTAAATATTTAGTATATCTGAGGTTCCCTTTTCTGTATCATGTAAAATGACTTTCATAATACAATGATCATTATATCACTGAATACGAGATCCAACATAACGCCCATTATTAATAGAATCTATCACTGTTGTGAGGTATGGATAAGGCAGTTCTAACCCTCGGGACAAAATGTTTTTGTTAGGGCTGAGGTTTACCGAGGCCTTTACAAAAACATTTTGTCCCAAGGGTTGGGATTGCCTTATCCATACCTCACAACAGTGATTGATTCTTTTTCTTGCCTATTTAATTCAGTAACAAAACATTAATTTTGTAAGCTACGTACGGTTTGTTTATTGTTGAACGATTCGTAAACATTTCACCTACAGATAATGGAACTCATTTAATCATATGCTGCAAAAATATAGTCCAACTTATGCAACAACATAAAAATGCAACAATTTAACAATAAATATGGTGTTGAAAATGTTAACTTGTTTAAATATTTTTAAAACAATAATACAACGTGAAATGGCAAACAGAATTTTGAAAACCATAAATTATGACATCAGTTGTCGTAAAACATGAATTATGGTGTCATGTGTATGTAGAAATCATCTAGCCCTCTAGTTGGACAAATGTATCTAGCCATAGGATCAGACAGATGTTTCTAGCACCATGCAAAAGTTGGATAGCCTTGTCCAGTGAACAAAAAAAAGTCAATATAGTACTTAGTGTCAAATATGTTTATATTTGCTGTTACATTTTCTGTATCATGTAAAATGCACTTTGAGGTACACAAACACCAGGGTGGTCAGAAATGCATTAGGTTTGTCAAAATTAATAATTTAAACAAGAAATATTAAGTAAGGTATAATCTAATAGGAAAAAAAGCTGTAAAAGCCACATGTATTGCTAAATAATTAACATCAGTTGCAAGTTGTTAAAATGTCCTTATGCGGCTGCTTAATACAAATCTATGTGTGTGGTTTATTTATCCTTTCTACTTGTAGATCCCCTGAGTGGCAATATATTCCCGAGGAAGAGAAGCAGGAGATCGGTCTTACCTTTGATGATGATGGTGAATTCTGGTATGTACTGCTTCTTGCAATACATTTACCACTGTTCGTCAGTCTAGTCCATTTAGTCTCTCAATCTGTCCATTCAGGTTTTACTTGGACAAGTTGTTGTTCATTGCACTGCTTTATTGTCAGTGTATTGTTTCTTAGTATATTTATTTTCAACATCACCTGTCCTCAACAAATACCCTTGAGGTCAGGTGATCTATCTGTAAAAGAGAAAACACATCAAGTTTTCTTTATTTCTTTTCAACATCACCTGTCCTCAAGGATATTTGATAAAAGAGAAAACACCAAGTTTTGTTTATTCCTTCTTAGAAGATTTAGGCAGTTCCTCCCCCCCCCCCCCCATTTCAATCAGTTCTGCACAATTGGTATATCAAAGGCCATGGCATATGATGTCCTGCATATAAAAGAAACCTTCACTGTTAATATAATCAAAGAGTAACTTATTCAGTGGGTGGCAGTTATTTTTATTTTCTCTTTCTTTATTAAAGATCATTTGTTATTTGTTTCTTGAACAATAACACACAGTAATACAAAGTACAGTAAAACCTACCTAATGACCACCCAGCTATAAAGACCAATATTTTAAAGACAGGAATATTTCCATACTATTTTATAGTAAAACTACCCCAATATTATGGATTACGACCAGTGAAGACCGACCCAATGGTAATTGTCAGTGCATTTGGAACCCACAAATGTGACTACAACATTTACTTGTCACGTCACGTAAGCGACAAACAATAAATAACAAGGTAAAATCTTGCCTAGTTGTCGATGCTATGATGTTGAAGTTAATTGCAGGTACCAGTATATGTGTTGCTGAAACTAGCAATTAAATAATCAGTTACAGGACATTATGTACCCGTTTTGTTTTGAATGTTAGTAATTCGGTATTAGGACCACCCCACTATTAAAACCAATTTTAATAAGTCCCACCAATGGTTGCAAGAATATAGGAAAAAAAGTCACAGGTAAAAAAGTCATAGAAGAAAAAACACAAGAAAAAAAGTCACAACTTTTAATTTAAAAACATATTAGGCAATGAAAGACAGACCAAACACATTTTGTCACAGTTTTTCTTTAATGTTCTTTGTTTTCAATGTTCGTGGTTTAAGCGGATGTTCCACCCGATGCCACAGAGAAATTCTGCCAAAGTCTTGCACACAGGTTGTGAAGGCACTCTTGCAGCACTGACCCTAATCACTAAGTGTAACACATCACCGCCCCTAGACAATATGAAGCCTTTTTCTTTAATCTAGCCAAATTGACCCAGGTACAAGAAGCCACTCTACAAACCTATCCGTATCAATAACTTTAACAAGTCCCCCACTCCACTCCTGCATACTATGATGCCACTTTCTTTTAATTTAGCCATATTCAATACTCTGCAAACCCATACATTTTGTTATATAAAAATTATGACTTTTTTTTCCCTGTGTTTTATTTTTCTGTGACTTTTTTCCTGTTAAATTTGTTTTCAGCCACCGGTCGCAGGTTTTCACTGTACCAGTATAAAGTGTTCCATCATAGCATCTTTGTACAAAAATGAATAAAATCATATTGCTATGGTTAGAAAAATGGGATACCTATAAACTGTAATGATTATACAGGGCTGTACCCTGATCAAAATCCTAGGGGGTTACTACTTTTTATAAACAAATGAAACTATTTTCTGGAGTAAAAACAACAAAAGTGAGATTCTTACCCCCTGGAGGGTATCGTCCTGTTATAAACAGAGTTAGCTTTGGGTGAACAAAACAATTTGCCAAACTGTCTATTAAACTTAAAAAATTGCAGAAATTGTCAGTTATTTTCTAAAATATTTCAATTATTACATGTAATTATTTCGCCAAACTAAAATAAGCTTCACTAACTGCTTTCAAAATTCACAATTGGCAAATTTGGTGATTGCCAGAGCTAGCTCTGTTAACAGAAATTAAATTATTGCAGGATGTCGTACAAAGACTTCTCGATGAACTACCACAAGTTGGAGATCTGCAATCTTGGGCCGGACTCTCTGGATGAGGAGGACCTGGGAGACAAGAAGAAGTGGGAGATGAGTAAACACGACGCCGAGTGGGTCCGCAGGGTGAACGCTGGAGGATGCAGGAACTTCCTCAGTTAGTACCGCTAACAAGTCGGCGACATTATATTACTAATTCATTTCTTTTCAACTCATTTTTGTACTTATATCCAATTAAGATTCAAGCATGCTGTCCTGAGCACACACCTCAGCTATCTTGGCTGTCTGTTCAGGACAGTGGGTTAGTTGTTAATTGTTAGTGAGAGAGAAGAGGGTGTAGTGGTCTTACACTTACCCACCGAGTCAGTAAAACTTTCTCAGGATGGCAGCCCGTACTGGGCTGCGAATCCTGTATCTACCAGCCTTATGTCCGATGGCTTAACCACAATGCCACCAAGGCCAGTAAATACCTTGATCATTTTATAGCATAAATATAGGAGACAATTGGGGCAAGGGGCATTTGCCCCTCTAGCGCTGGAGTAATTCTCAAATTCAGGAAAACGTTACAGAGATATTCGGGCAAAAATATGCGCTAACCTGAGAGTTTTTGCAATGTATTTAGTCATTTCACTGTATAAAGAGTTGTGTGTTCCTTTTTCCCTACTGCAGATGTGAAATATTCAGACCCCCAAAGATAAAAATTGTGAGAGCTTGTATGCTTCTCCATTAGATATGTCTTAGTCTCTCTTATTCAACTTCCTTTGCTTGCACAACAACAATGCTATACAACCCTCAGTTATAACCTCTACTGCAGATTTATGGGCAGACCGTATATCCTTATCTTTTTTCCTACAGTCTTTCATTGTGGTTATGTTTTCATGTTCTCTTATAAAAACATGTTCATTATGTTTATTCTGGCATTTTAAATTCTATTTACTACTTCATACTTGGTCTATCTGTACGTGCTATGTTTACAGTACCATGTTTTCTGTTTGTAGATACGTTCTGGACAAACCCCCAGTTCCGTGTGACCTTGACTGACCCTGATGAGGATGATGAGGAGGAGGAATGTACGATGATCGTGGCTCTGCTCCAGAAGGACCGACGCAAGAAGAGGAAGGAAGGTCTTGACCTGCTCACCATCGGATACGTCATCTACAAGGTTACACTCACTACACACCATAATTAAGAACTCGTAGACTCATTTGCTAACACTGGTATATTCAGGAGTTTATATTACATGGCCTACAACATTAACCAATGGCCTACAACATTAATCTGTTATTTGCTATGTACATCAAACTGTTTAGCCATCAGTTTCATAAAAAATGGGTTTGATGTCCCTATGTTACATATCTTATGCTACATATCACACGCATTAAGAAGATGTTTTATGTTTTCATTTGAGAGAGATAAGGGCAGGATCTAGCTATATAGGTATATAGAGCTCACCTGGGCTGCATGGGATGAAGGATCGAATCCCCTTAATGGACCCATTCTCTTACTGGGTTTTTCCCCCATCCCAACCACAGCACCACAGCTGGTATATCAAAGACTGTGATATGTACTGTCCTGTCTGTGGAAAAGTGTAAATGCTGGTCACAGTTATCAAATGTGCTGCAGATGTGTGTCATAGTTACCAAAATGTTTGACATCCAATAACTGATGCTTCATTAATCAGTGTGCTCTAGTGGTGTCATTAAACAAAACAAACTTTAACTTTTCAGTTGACTGATGAGAACCAAGGTCCCCTGGATGAGAACTTCTTCAAGTTCAATGCTTCTTGTGCCAAATCTCCGACATTTATCAACATGCGTGAGGTCTGTGGACGGCACAAACTTCCTCCAGGAACCTACGCCATTGTTCCTTCTACCTTTGAGCCACAAAATGAGGGTAACTTCCTACTGAGAATCTTCACAGAAAAGCCCAACGACACTGGGTAAGTCTTGTAATGCTAGTTTCTTCTGAGTTATTATACAGTAGGGCCTCCATAGGTCTGATAATCAAGGTTCAAACTCAACACGGACCCGAGTATCCAACATTTACACTAGATGATGATGAGACTAAAGAATAAAGTAAAATAGCATTATTGATGCATCTTAATTCCAGCACTGAACATTGATGCCATTGTATTGGATTTAGAAACTGGTTGATAAGTTCAGTTTTGTGATAGACAGAGAGCCAGATTAAAAAGAGAAACTAGTGAATGATCATATAATTATTGTGTAACTTGTATCGCTGAGTAGTATTAGTGATGACCTACATTGTCTCACTTGTATGGGTACTCGAGTCCGTGAATGGACTCAAAGTCTTGATAGACTCGGCCCATGTCCAAGTACTCATGGAGACCCTATTACATAGCATGTATATATCATCAGGCCTGTAGGCACAAGATCTGGAGGGTCACAAATATTATGGTTGGGGGAGGGGAAACATGCAATATGTTTACCTTTATTTATGTAGAATAGGACCAAATTTGTTTACATTTACATTTTTATCCTCGAGTACTGATAGGCAGACCTGTTCCCCACCCCCAAACCAGTTCCTACAGGCATGATTATTATATTTAACATTGACATATTTATGCTGTCCCATCTTGTTGGTTGGCTTAAAGCAGGTTTAGTTGTGTATCCATTGTCTTGGAATAATATTCAGTTCCCAAGATTCATGACATCCTTCATATAT
Source organism: Dracogyra subfuscus (assembly GCA_016106625.1). Lineage (NCBI taxonomy): Eukaryota > Metazoa > Mollusca > Gastropoda > Neomphalida > Peltospiridae > Dracogyra > Dracogyra subfuscus. The sequence continues at coordinate 16,176 of JAECMU010067890.1, forward strand.
TTGATCCATTGTACACACTAGTAAGAGAGATAGGGTTGTGGTGATGCATCAAAGCTTAAATTAATAACTATAATTGCATTTATGTACCTGCTTTACTAATGATGACATACAATTTTTTTAAATAAATTTTTTCTTCAAATAATCATTTTATTAACGAAGGTTTTGGATTGCAAATGAAGTTAAACTTGCCTAGTTTTTGTATTGATATATATCCTTGTTTATATTTAATTTGTTTTATTGTATTAGTACCCAAATTTGCATGATCTTAAACATTATTTTACTATGTTGTAAATTCACTAGTTGGATTGGCTTTTATCCACTTTACATTTTGGAGGCAGTATTTTCGTTTACAAGTTAGAAAATTTGAAAGTGACCATAAAAATTATATTTCAAAATTCATGTTTTTTAAAAATCCTTCTATTTGAATTTTGAAAACTAACATGATGATGATCGTTTTCGAAAATGATTATTAAAACAAAATGGCTGTTAATTCTGGTACAACTGAACTCTTGATTTGTTGCTTCCTAACAGCTAAGTTCACACAGCTTTAGTTTTTCCTTTTTCAATTGAAAATACATTGTATATGAAACAGTTTAAAATTTCTGGTTACTTACTTGTTTTCTGCTTGCCTCTGTAATGAATGTACAGTGTATTGTAATTTTTATTTTTTGTTTAATCAAATGTGGTCAGAGTTGTCTGCATGTAACTTACGGTTGCTGGCATTTTTGTATTAAAATGTAAATATTTACACAGTTTGGAAAGCCGTGGGTAAGAAGCTGTTTGGTCTGACATTGCAAGTGCTTGTTGTTTAATACACCCAGGCGAAGTTTTATTTCTATTTAATCATTTGGAAGACAGTGAAGTAAATCAGACTTCATGGAAAACTGATATATTTTCCTAACAATTAGGACATGCAGTATCAAAGAAAGGAAATCGTTTTAAAACATACAATTTAACTCTTTTAAAAAAAAATTGAATTCGTGAGTCCATACCTGTCTGGACTTTTGCTTCAATTGAGCATCTAGATTTTGAAGCTATTCAAGTAACATAGAATTTGTATGAAAGGTTTTTTGCACTACATAACTGTCTGAATTCTGACTAAAATATTTTTAAGCAATAACAATATTCTCAAAATATTGTAAATCAATTTAAAAGAAACAAAACAACTATTGCATAATGTCAGTTTAACACCAAATTATTCAGTGTAATTATCTGACCCTTTAAAATCTGTGGTAGGAGGTAGCCCAGTAGTAAAGCGTTTGCTTGATGCACAGTCAGTCTGGAATGGTGGGCCCATTGGGCTATTTTTCGCTCCAGCCAGTGCTCCACAACTGGTGTAAAAAAGGCCATAGTATGGATAGTGTATATAAAAGATCCCTTACTGCTAATTGAAAAGAGTAGCCCATGAAGTGGTGAAAGCAGGTTTCCTCTCTCGATATCTGTGTGGTCCTTAGCCATATATCTGATGCTATATAACCGTAAATAAAATGTGTTGAGTGCATCATTAAATAAAACATTTCCTTCCTTTAAAATCCTTAAGTTGAGTATGACAATATAGCTGACTTCAGATGACTTGAAACTGTACATGTATTACACTCAAGAGATATCATGGATAGCTAACGGCTAGTTGTCTGATTTACATTCTCTGTCTTAATGTTTTATGCTTGCCAGTTGTCCATCCCTTGTTTGCTAGTTGCCCTCCATTGCTTGCCAGTTATCATTGCTTGAGAAACAGTCCCTACCTACATCACACTGATACTAAATAAGGCATTGCAGTTAATAGAACAAAGTTGCATTTTGAAAGTTTTTAATACAAAATTGAGTTTGTGTTTGCCATTTCTTGATTAAAATTCTAGACTAAATTATGATTCAGAACTGACTAAAACACTGACTTTGTTTCTGAACTAACAGATTTTGGAATGCCATTTAAATTTTTTGTTTAACATTGTTTATACCTTTTATTTTTTCAATTTTGATAATCCAATATTAAAAATTTGAATTTAATAACTAATTGTTTGCTTTCATATTAAACCAGTTCTTTCTTGAAAATGTGAATGTACATACTAATTGTGATGTATTGTCCATTTGTATTGTCTTATTATGAGACATTGATATGTTTGTCTGTCTGTTGCTTTTTTTGTTCTGTTTTACTTTTAAATATTTGTTTAAATACCTAATATACCTAGCTTTAATACAGAAGTTATAAGAAACAATATTACATAATTAACACTTGTTTTGGTTATTATATTATTTTGTTTATTTATGCTTAGCATGTTTTTGGTTTTTATTTGCTGATTAAAAAAAAAATATAACAATAAATAATTTTCCTCTTTCCTGTTCTACTAAATGTGGTTTTTAGTTCAGTATTATATAAGCATTTATTTTATGTTCATAGTTGCATAAGCATTGATTTTTAGTTTTGTTTTGTATAACCACTGGATTTACATTATGTCGTTCAGCTTGTGTAAGGATTGAGTTTTGTAATTGTTGTTAAAGTATATGCTGTTTTGAATTTTGTGCTCATAATATTATTGTTCAGCTCTGTTCTTGTGTGTTATATTAATTCTTATATCGGCTTCCAATTTCCATATGTCATTTTCATTTCTTTTTTTAGTTTACTGGATCAAACAACGGGTTACTCTGATAATGCGGTAAGTGATTAGAAAGTAGTATAATTAGTTAAGCTTTGTATTTCTATGATGGTCTATATTGTAATCGCCCCCCACCCCCACACTCCTCCACTGTCCTTAAAATTAGTAACACTATTGGGTTCTGTTTATAAATAAATTTGTTATTGTTGGCATTTAAAAAAAAAAATGTAGTTCTAATTTCAAGGACTGCTTCTTGCACATCTTGCATGCACGTGTAAATTATAGTGTAATCTTGTCACCTGTTTCCTTTCTGTAGACTTAAAATAGACTTACAAATAATAGTGTACATATTCTGTCTAATAGGTTAATATTAGCAATAAGTAAATTTTTATCACATAGTATATAGTCAAAGATTCATGGGGTGTTTTTGTAAGCAATCTTTTCCATGAAAAATATATTGGGTTAACATTATTGGTTTAGTTTGAATATTAGGATCTTGAATGTACGGGCTTCCATTTTGTAGGGGGAAGTGGGGCAGGCTGATTTCCCCCAAAATTAAATGAAAATGCCAGAATCTGAATAACAACATTATTCACATAATTGCCAAACAGCTATATTTGGCTGCAAATGAATCACTACACATTTTTATATGGATTACAACTAATTTTGTAGGTACAATGATGGAAATACATGATAATAAAAGGTTTCGTGTTATTACATTTTGGCTGAATATATCAATTACTTTTGCCCAAATTTGAGGATTTGCTCCAGCACTAGTTGACAGTTGCCCTCCCTTCCCCCCTGTGTCATATGCTTATGATTAGGATTAGTTTTAGATTTAGAAGAAACATTCTATAGTATCTTATATTCTTATATAATATTTCCAGGTGGACTCTGTGTGCTATGACATTCTGTATTTCTTTTTCATGGGGCGGGACGTAGCCCAGTAAAGCACTTGATGCATGGTCAGTTTGGGGTCGATCCCCATCAGCGGGCTATTTCTCGCACCAACCAGTGCACCACGACTGGTACATCTGTCTATGGGATGGTGCATATAAAAGATCCCTTGCTGCTAGTTGCAACAAGTGAAGTGGCAACAGCGGGTTTTCTCCCTCAATATCTATGTGGTCCTTAACCATATGTCCGATATCATTTAACCATACCGGTAAATAAAATGTGTTGAGAGCGTCGTTCAATAAATCATTTCCTTCATTCTTTTTCATTATCTGGCTACAACTGAGGATTTGAGGGGTTTTTTGGTGGGTGGTCATTTTTTATTGTAGTTTATTATTATTATTATTATTATTATTATTATTGGGGATGTTTTCCATTTTTTAAGGGGTAAGGGGCTCCAGCTTTTTTGGTTAAATACATTTCTTATTTTGAGAGAAAGTAGATTATAAAATAATTTTGATGTTTTTAGTAGTGTACCTGTATCATGAAGTAGTGTATCATGTTTGATACAAATAATTCATAATGGACTTATTCTGAATAGGATTTTTTAATTACTCATTTGGTGTTATTATTGGAAACTCATCCTGAATAGATTATCTTATTCCAATTTTGTGAAAGTATTCTAAACTTTTCTTCTACTTTTGTTGTCAAATACCAAACATTTTTGTTATCCTGTGATTCTGTTATATTAGGCTTAGCCTTTTTATTGTTATCATAGTATAAAGCAATCATAAATAGCTTTTGCACATGATTACACTTTTTTTTATAATTTTCTTCTGTTGTGGATTTAAATGAGCAGTCTCAAAGTTGCCATGGATGTGTACGGCTTAAGCCATTGGATTCAAGGTTGATAGGTACTGGGTTCATAGCCTGGTAATGCCTCTCACCCAGGGCAAGTTGTAACGACTTCTCTCTCACTTACTACTTACATCTAGTTCATTAAAACACATTAATTCATTCACTGCCATACACAGACAGCCCACTCATACAGTTTGAGTGTATAGGATCAGGAGAACATGTTGAACCTTAATTGGATATAAGCATGAAAATAAGGTGAAATGAAATAAAACTGCATAATAGCCTAAATACTTATTAATTTTCTTGTGAAATATAAAGATTATAGTTTGAAAATATACCTTCAAAAATAATTGCATATAAAATTACTAGTTTTTAAAATTCATGTTATTTCAAAATCTAATAGAGATTACCAACAGTTCAACATGTGACATGTAATTCTGAATTTAAATTGTATCTCCACATTGACAAATAACTGAATGCTATTTTAAGGAATACTTAGCATTTTCTATGTACTGGTACTTTATATTTTGCACTAAGGATTTTCAAGA
>JAECMU010067891.1:0-19967 GCA_016106625.1 Dracogyra subfuscus
CATGTACATGTATATGTATATGTATATATTCACTGGTTTGCTTTATAATAGTGTAAAAGTGTGTAAATATAAAAGTGTGGGCCGCTCCCCACAGTTTTCTTTTCTGTCTGTGACACTCACAGTATATGACAGTCGATGTTGACGTTAATTTAGGCACGAGTGTAGTAAGCATCGTCTGTCATGGACACGAATGTAATATGTTTATTACCATAGAACTATCCTGCTAAATAAAGATTATAGTCATTGTTCACAAACTAACATTTCCTTAACGGCGGAGTAATGTTTGTTCATTGATGTTTTGAAAACCAAATCACAACTCGTTCTAAAGTGACGTCATATTTATACGCCCATAAGTAAACAGTACACACGTATCAACAGCTGTAAATTATAAAAACGGTTTATACTAAAAAGCAAACAAATACACAGTAAGTGAATTAATTAGTAACGAGTAAAATGTATTAAGTAATAACAAGAAAACTATATATGTTGCTGTTCACCTCATTTGCAGTGAACAAGTCAAGCTTACTGTGGGTCAAGTGACGGAGTCACAACACTGCTAGCTGTCATGCATTTTGATTGTTGATCAATGTTAATATTGAAGGCACCTTCGAATATAGCACCTGAAATATATCGAAAAGTATGCAGTTTGCCGTAGATGTGCAAATCTTAAGGTTAAATATTTAATGTTTAATGCTTGGTTTGTCACATCTATCTCTTTATTCTACATATTATTTCCTTAAAATTCAGAAAATGTATAGCATGCTCATATACAAATGGATTTTAAAATAATATAGCAAATTACCTATGTCCATGAAAATGTCACATACTTAATATAGAGTGTGGTGGCTTAAGTCCAAATGTGGGCGATATTGTGACATGTTGGCCAAAACACCAAATGTTGCACAGTTATACCGTGAGGCTATATAATTGTTCTGAGAAGGGGATACGCGATTTTAGAGGTCAAGGTCTAGGTCAGGTCAAGATCAAAAGTCAAATTTGGACAATGTCAATACAAGCACGTTTAAAGCACTAACCTCGGCACAATTGTATTTTAAGATCACTGTTAAATGTCAAGGTCGTTTCAAGGTCAAGGACACATTGAAACTATAGCGCATTGGTTGCCAACACATATACATTGTTATTTCTCACTAAGCCAAAACATGATTGGACTTTAGTGGTAATGCATTGCGTTTATAATAACCGCATGCTAACCATGGCATAGAACCATCATTTGAATGCAAGATGGCCACCAAAATGGTCGCCCAAATTGCGAAAACACAGAACTGACAATACATCTGGTACATGTTTGCAATCACCTATGACAAAACTGCCGCCTATGACTGGGTTCAAGGAAATTTCTTTGAACTAACCCCAGTTCAGACCAAGCATATTTTAAGCTATGGATGTACTACAATGCACGAGTTTTGTGACAGATGTCAATGCAAGTATAAAAGCCGACATTTCCTGGGTGATCTGACTGAGTTTGTTAACGATTTTAAGAACACAACTATGTACAGTCATTTCCATGAAAGCACGATGAGGCGGGAGGGATAATAATAAATCAGGCAGTGGTAAATGTGTTATAGTTTGTTCCAATAAAGTGCACAAACAACTTGTTTACTGACATCTTTTTTTTAAATTTCAACAACAAACACCACCTTAGGCATGCATCAACGAGAGCCAAAACAAGTAAATGCTAAATTAGGTAGACTATCCTTAAATATATATTTACAAAATATTTACTTGTCTGTTTAATATGTAAGAACTAATCGACGAACATAATTTTAATTTTATTTCCAACAGTACTATAGTATTTATAATACATAAAGTATACAGAACAATTGAAGTGGTGTTTATTGACAAATAAACGTGTTTGTTTTAACAACTTTATATACAGATGACGTTAGGTTGAATGTTGACCTTTTTGACGTTACCGTATGGGGTACGAACATTGTGCGTAACGGCATACGATTTAGTTATAGCATTCGAAGGAAATCATACGATACATAGTTCCCTCGTTTTGTTGTACTTCGTAGATAATAATGTGTACTTTTCCACTGTACGAGTGATGTGACTTGCGACGTGGTGCACTATAAAAAAAGTATAAAATAGATAATATTCAGTGTGCACATGACTTGTACCAGTTTCACTGAGCAATCTACAGGAAGCAAAATCACATAAATTCAGGCAATACGCTGATATGACAATACGTTGATAAGACGATACACTGATAATGCAATACGTTGATAAGACACTACGCTAATAAGAAACTACACTGATAAGACGATACGTTGATAAAACAATATGCTGATAAAATGATACTATACGCTGCTAAGACAATACTATACGCTGCTAAGACAATACGCTGCTAAGACAATACGTTGATAAAACAATACACTATTAAGATGATACGCTGCTAAGACGATACACTGCTAAGATGATATGCCGATAAGACAATACGCTGGTAAGACAATACGCTGCTAAGATGATACGCTGGTAAGACGATACGCTGCTAAGATGATACACTGATAAGACAATACACTGATAGGACAATACGCTGTTAAGACGATACGTTGATAAGACGATACGCTGGCAAGAAAATACGGTGGCATTAGTAAATATGTTGTATGTGGGTTAGTTGTTACTTGGTTAGTGGTTTGTGATAAAGATATGCACATCCATTGTACAGCTATCCTTTTAAACAGACTAACTATTCATGCCACTTTTACACCTGACCGTTTTGGTCGCAATAGGCATTCAGACTCCCTTTTGGGAATAGGGGTGGGGGAGGCGTGCTGATCATTATTGCCCGAATGAAACGAAAATGTCCGTATCTGGAACACAACATATACTTATATTCGCATTACTACCAAAATCCTAAATAGGATTCCAAACAAATCAGTCTGCAGTCAAAACCGCCATAAGGCGTCAGTGATAATTAATTTCAAGTGCTTTGATGCTGTGTTTAATTGTTCATCAATAAAAGTGAAAAGTTCATGCTTATTGATGCTATTATTTTATATTGTAGTAACTGGTCAGTATAGCACTAATTATAAGTACTAACTACTAGAACTAAGTACAGTTTTTAAAGTTTTATTTCAGGGATTTTCATGAATTATATATATATATATATGTATATGTGTGTGTGTGTGTGTGTGTGTGTGTGTGTGTGTGTGTGTGTGTGTGTGTGTGTGTGTGTGTGTGTGTGTGTGTGTGTGTGTGTGTAATAAGCAAACTATCGGAATTGAATTCCAGAGGACTAGCAATACTAGGATCGAGAGTCCTGTGGATTAGGAGTACCAGGAATAACAGTCACACTGACTTACATTCCTCGAAATCCACGTCCAGCAGAATGGAAGTCCGATCAGACAAATATTTAAAAAATCACAGTTAATCAGATAGTGACTTACTGTCAAAATATAAACTTACAAAACATATTATTAAACATTATATTGTGCACACAGAAGACTATTATTATTATTATTATTATTATTATTATTATTATTATTATTATTATAATTTATTTATTTATTTATTTATTTATTTATGTATTTATTTTTATTTTGTTATTATTATTATATTTTTATTTTTATTTTTATTTATTTAAAAAAAATTTGGGAGGGGAATTTACCAGTTGTCATATATATATTTAAAAACAAATGTGAGCTACATATTGAGGGTGGGGGTATATATGTGTTCGCCTTGAACACATGGACATATAGCCTACTTTATATATGTAGTTGCTTTATATACTTTTGAGAAACACAAGATATTCGTCCTACTTCAATAATGTAACACAAATGTAAGACGATTACAAAAATTCACTCACGTGTCTGATCCACAAGTCTATGACGTAAAAAAACCCAAACATTTTTATATTTTTTGACATGAAGATTTGAACCCACAATAATCTTAAGAGACTCGTACACTTATCCATCACACTACGATGGAAGGCTAGTATTTCTGTCACTTATGTAGAAGGAATTTAAGTCCGGTAGGAATACAAGTCATAGGATAAAAGCAAATTACAAAAAAAAACTAAAAAGCAATGAAAGTCCGGGTAGGACTATGGTTCCTAAGCTGTGGAGATCCGATAGGACTACTGTTCCTAGGAACCGAGGTCGTACGGACCTCGGTTCCTACGGACCTGCGTTCCTTTTACACCGGATTGTTTTTCAAGGATACTGTTTCAGGAAGTGGATTTAATCATATATAATGAAACTTATTCCTAAATAACACAATTCATATACTAACTCATTTTGTATTCGATTTTTCTCTTACTGACTTTTGCCTTAGAAGGACAGTTTCATCATAATACTTTGAGAAGAGCTTTGTTTGACAAGAAATAAGCGTGTCATCTTGTGTAGGAGATTTAGTCTAAGTGTACATATAATCTGTATCTCCTTAATATAATGAAGTAATTGTAATGGGACTTCGACATTCCGATAAGCCGACTGACAGCATTGATAAAGAAGTAGTTCCCAACAGCTGACAATGCTGAAAAAGAAGTAGTGTCCAACCGACTGACAGCGTGGATAGAGAAGTATTCTACTATGACTTTTGATTCTGACTGGTCAGTTACCTTAAATCCTAGGTGATTAATCACGGATAGCTACCTAAGACTTAATTATACCGCTTTACTGACGTATAAATACAACACGGCATTTACAATCATGTCAGCCAAACAAAGCAGCACCTTTCACATCGGTATGCTTCATGAAGTTGTTGATATAAATCCAGACTGGTTTGAAGACGAAATATATTTAGAGTTGCCAAAACAATGAAATAGTGAAAGTAAGTACAAACAAGCAGTTTTAACAAAAATAAATGGCAAACTAGCTCTATAATACTGTAGCCTAGTTATAGCAGACGATACAATTGTGTTACGGTCGACGACAGTCACTTTCCACACCCTTGTTTTGGCTTCGTACACAGTAAATAAAACAAATCAATCGGTAATTTGCTAATACAATATATTTGACAAAAAGTACTTTTTATTTCTTTCATATTTTGAAACTTAAAATTAATATTTTCTGCAGAATTATGACAACTTAAAAACTACCAAACTGTAAGAAAAACGTTGTCTGCTAGTTTTTAGAAATTTGGCAGGGGTCAAGGTTAGTTTTTATTTGTATTTGAAATATAGCTAATTTTGAATTGTAATGACGTCAACAGAATCAACAGAAAATAGAACATAGTGTTGGTGTGGTCCTCGCAGCACCCATCCCCGAGCAGCCCTTGCATATTCCCAATTTTCGTAAATTTGTTTTACTTTTAAAACTTTTAACTAATTAAATACTTTGGTATAAATTGATCTATACATTTTTCAAGCCTTGAATATCTCACAAAATATAAGGGCTGAGATGTCGGTTTTGGTTTTAAATGACACTTAGAGGTGTTAAATCCACGATAACCTACCTCGAAAATGAAATCAGAGTATGTTTATCTTCTAAATCCCCAGCTGACTGAGAGCATTGATAAAGAAGTAGTATCCAACCGACTGTGACCGTTGATAAAACGTAGTACCTAGCCAAATAACAGCATTCATACTGAAGTAGTGTCCAACTGACTGACAGCGTGGTCAAATAAGTAGTACCCAGCCAACTGACAGTGTTGATAAAGACGTAGGACACAACTGACTGACAGTGTTGATAAATAAGTAGTATCCAAGCGACTGACAGTGTTGCTAAATACGTAGTGCCCAACTGATTTACAGCGTTGATAAACAAGTAGTGCCCAACTGATTTACAGTTACAAAACGACGCAAACATATCATAATTATCGCATATGAAAAATACACAATGTGTGTTTTGGGGTGTTGTGAAACCAACATTCATGTTTATTTGTTTGGCGTCGGACATAGGGTTAAGGATCACACAGACATTGAGAGAGGAAAGCCGCTGTTGCCACTTCCTGGACTATACTTTTCAATTATCAGTAAGGAATCTGTTATATGCACCATGCCACAGACATGATAACACATACCACGGCCTTTGTTATACCAGTTGTGGAGCACTGGCTGGAATACGAATATTCCAACAGATTCCCAACACTAACTATGGATATTCCGTAATAGGGAATGATGCATTCGTGTCCGTTAGATATCATATGTTAGTATTCATTTCAACTTATTTTCGTATTTATATGCAATTAAGGTGCAAACACGCTGTCCTGGACACATACCTCAGCTATCTGGGCTGGCTGTCCAGGATAGTGGGTTAGTTGTTGGTTGGTTAGTTGTTAGTGAGAGAGAAGAGGGTGTAGTGTTGAGCCTTTAAGCATTTGCTCTGGGTTGAAGCCGGTACCGGGCTGCGAACCCTATTTCTTCCAGACATGGGTGTAGTCCGTTGGTTTAAACCCTGCACCACCAAGACCGGTTTTTACTAGTATGTGAAAACAAGTTAAATATATATGGTGTGGGTTTTTTTGTTGTTGTTGTTTGTTTTTTTTGTTGTTTTTTTTTAAAAACAACGAGTTGTAAGATAAATGGAATCTGACGGACATATTATCTGTATCTATAAATAAGGAATTATGTTCTCACTTTTGTGAATAGCTGGTATGCACAATGTCTTTTTCACCGAACTTGAATCTTTGCATTTGATGTTTTAAAAAAAGGTTGCATTTAACTCTTGAGGTGCTTGTGCACATGATTGAATCACCGGATCTATTCAACTAACTGTGTTTTTCTCGTTCCCACCTGTCACCAGCGTACTACAACTGGCTAAACGCAGTGGTATGTGTTTTCCTGTATGTTTGAAAGTACAATAAAATATATCTTGCTATATTGGGAAACAAAATGCAGTGGTGATGACTACTTGTCAGCATTACCAAATGTCTGACACCCAATAGTCGATGATTGATTAATCACTCAGCTGTGCTCTAGCGGTGTCGTTAAACAAAACACACTTTAACTTTGATGTGTTACATACTTTAAGTTTACTTTCGTATTATGATGTTTAGACTATAGTCGAGAATGTCAAAGTGTGTTTGGTTTGATAGTTACTAAACTAAAGAAAAGTTCGTTTTGCTTAACGACAGCACTAGAACACATTTAATTATTAATCATCGGCTATTGGATATTGGTTGACATATAGTCTTAGAGAGGAAACCCGCTACATTAATTGATAGAGAGAGAGAGAGAGAGAGAGAGAGAGAGAGAGAGAGAGAGAGAGAGAGAGAGAGAGAGAGAGAGAGAGAGAGAGAGAGAGAGAGAGAGAGAGAGAGAGAGAGAGAGAGAGACAGACAGAGAGAGACAGACAGACAGACAGACATACAGACAAACAGAGAGTTTTCAGGTAGTTTAACCAGCATTTCTCCGTCATTTATATTGAGAGTATTTAGTAGAAATGTTTTTACTATAAAGGTTATTCAAAACATTAAATGAACACATATTGTTGAAAATTACCCTTGTATTCACCTTTTGAAAAATGCATTATATTTGACTGCGTTCCAGTGCATTCTGTTAATTGTTAAAATAATCCACGAGACACAAATGCTTGCAGGTAAGAAATCATTATGCATTAACACAATGGCATATTTGCCAATGTGTAACGTCTGAAAACACAAATCGATAAAGTTCTGTACACACTGCAACTAACTACTTGTGTATAGCAATCATGTTTGATCAGCACCAGTCAGATATCTTGGAATCTAAACGACAAAACAATGGCGCAGTCAAAATCGTATCCCTGCACAAGGCAGAGTCCAGAGGACGTTCTATACAAGGTCGTGATAGTTTCCATGATCCACTATGGGGTGAGTTGCTAACAGGGGGACCGCCAGCGTACATTTCATCCTTCCTGCACCTCCCAAAGAGATACGGCAGTGTGCATTTCATCCTTCCTTCACCTCCCAAAGAGATACGGCAGTGTACATTTCATCCTTCCTGCACCTCCCAAAGAGATACGGCAGTGTACATTTCATACTTCCTTCACCTCCCAAAGAGATACGGCAGTGTGCATTTCATACTTCCTTCACCTCCCAAAGAGTTACGGCAGTGTACATTTCATCCTTCCTGCACCTCCCAAAGAGATACGGCAGTGTACATTTCATACTTCCTGCACCTCCCAAAGAGATACGGCAGTGTGCATTTCATACTTCCTGCACCTCCAAAGGAATACTGTAAACCGGGGAGAAAACGCGTTCGTATTAATTTCGCGTCATTCGACATGAGGTTCCTGTCACGATATCTATACCCAAATGTTATTTTCCAGGTTAGAGAAATCTTAAGGCAACGTCTCGATTTTCGCAAAATTTACACTTCACTTTACTGATGTGTCATATAGGCCTACAGGTAAAATAAAGAAGTAAACGGATTAGTCGGAATTGTTTAAAGCCCTTTTGGACAGGTGGCTGTTAGACCAGTCTCGGGTGGCCAAAAACATATACACAGACAATCAATGTCTGTAATCTTTTTTTTGTAAATAAATAAAATAATAATAATAATAATAATAATAAAATAAATAAATAAATAAAATAATAGTAATAATAATAATAATAATATAAATAAATAAATAAAAATAATAATAAATAATAATAATAATAATAACAAACAAATAAAATGACAACCCCACTGAATGTCGAATTGTCTAAAGGTATGGAAGGAAGGAAATGTTTTATTTAACGACGCAGTCAACACATTTTATTTAGGGTTATATGGCGTCGGGGGGAATAAGGTATGGAGACTAACTTTAATATTCCACACTAAGTCATATGTTGGAGGTTGAACAAATGTGATGACAAAACCCAAGTTAAACTGTAGCCTATCTACTTTTGTTTACTTGTGTATTCTTCTCTTTTTTTTTTTCTTCTTTTTTTATGAACCATTCAACGTTCAGAATTCTTCCAAAGTGATTTCTTTCCATTCGTCTCTAATGTTTTCCTTAGTTAATTTACCATTATTAAGGTAGGCAAAAATTACCTTTTGGCGATAGATTTGTATTTGTTGCTATTGTATCAATATTTGAGCTATAGACCAGCAATTTTCACTGAGTGTGGAACAAATCTATATAGTAATGAGTGTGACATTAGTGTTTTAATGAGTGTGAAATATAAACATTACTCTTGCCATACGTTTTAGCAAATCCCATATTTATTACTTTTATCGTCTGTGTTTTGTTTTGTTTATTTTTATTATGTTCTTCTTGTTCGCAACGTGATTACGTGAAATAATGCATGTATATTTTCAGAAATTAATATATCTGAAATGGATGCAAACAACCTGCTCGGGGGGGGGGGGGAAAACAATCCCTCCAGAGACCGTTACGAACGACTCCAGTCACGTATAAAGAAAAAAAGAAGCGAAGGTTTTTACGAGCAACTTCTAACTGCTAAGCCAAATGCAGATACTACTCTCGAAAAAGGTAAACCAGAAATATCTCCCGCGGCAAGGTACACATAAGTGCATACATCTCTTTGCATTTTGTTATTAGCTTCTTCAGATAACATAGTGGTCTTTTGTGTGACACTACTAGAATTATCATCACCAAATTCGTGTATAAGACATTTAATATAATAGTGTTTAAATATGATGGCTATGTTAGCTTGCCCTATCACACGCTCTCCATGTAGTGTATTCAAAATGTCTATCATAGATGGCCATGACGAAAAGGGCTTCCTGACAGTATTTGTCTTCTTTTGTAGTTTGACTACTTTTAGTAAAGTCTTTTGTCTCGAAGATATTTGAGCAATATCACGTTCCTGTCTCTGTCGTATTCGTATTCCTAATATATGATATTGACGATACAGAAATACACGAGGGTAATAATATCTGTATCATATAAGCTCAACTTTAGCCAATGAAGATAGTAATTTGTTTTTGTCATATTGATTTGTATTGTGTTGTCTTGTATTGTGTAGTAGTAGTTGTACGTACATTATAATTAACAGGGTTTTTGTAGTAAAGTAAGAAATATTTTGATGACACATAGTGTTGCTTAGAAACAAATGAACTGAAAACCAGAGGATAACCCTCCAACTCTCCAAAAATAAAATCAAAAACCAAACAATAATAAATGAGAAAGAAAAAGGAACACAAAATACAGCTTGAAAAACCATCATGCGGGTTCTGATTTTAAAAGGGAATGGGATCAGACAGAACAAACTGCAGTTATGTTTTATTTATAGGGTGATAGCTCTCTAACTTACTAATTCAGATTAACAAATTCAGCACACACACACACACACACCACGACACACACACACACACACACACACACACACACAAACACACACACACACACACCACGACACACACACACACACACACACACACACACACACACACACACACACGTACACACACACCACGACTGTTATATCAAATGCCTTTGTGTGTGCTATCCTGTCTGTGGGATGGTGCATATAAAGTATCCCTTTCTACTAATGTAAAATTTATTAAAGCGGCATTCCCTGTACTATTTTTATTATTTAAGCATATAGAACAGAAAACCCCATTACGTTTGGTGCATATATGACACTGCACTCATCATTGGTTTCACTACCATCATTTTGAAAGTGGGACACTTCTGTCGGGTTCCTACCGATCTCGGTTTTCATTGGCTTATCACAAGTGTGAAATTCCCCAAAAAAGAGATCACATGAGATTTCGCAATTTTTGAACAAATTTAACTGTGTTACATTTGTACATTGTGTTGTAATATGGTAACCAGAGAATATAACTTTAAATGTTTGATACTTAATAGCCGTTGATTAATACATCAATGTGCTCTAGTGGCGTCGTTAAAGAACATATAATTCAACACACTAGTTAGCAGTTGGGACATTTTGGGCCGCTCTGGTATATATTTGTTCAGAATTAGGACATCTTGGGCAGTTGGAACATTTTGGGTTTTAACACCTCTCGGCCATATAAGATTATTGTAAAATGTATAGACAAATATAACATTTAGTTATTAATGTTTATTTATGTCCATGTTTAAATTGAGTAAATATATGTATAACAGTCGTGGCGTGTGTTTATGATGCAAATGGTCTAGTACGTTGTAAAACGTTTCTCTAATGCATTTGTTTTCCAAAAGCAATGTCATGTTTAAATCAATCAACCTAACTTTACTAAACAGATTAAACTGCTGAAATGTGCTGTTAAAATATGCATAGGCAGTGAGCGAAATACCAGACTAGCCTAATGCATAGTTTACAAACAGACGCATTGGGATCAGTGCTTTAATAGATTTAAGTTTGGTAGCTATTGATACTAGGTTCATATCAAGGAACCGATTTCCACGTTGGGTGTTTTAATAGTTTAGTGCAAAGGCAATTTGCGCCAATATACCAATAACACAAAACACCAGGACTGTAATATATCAAATGCCGTAGTATGTGGTATCACGTCTGTGAGGACATGCAAATAGACGACCCCTTTCTGCTAATAGGGAACATATAGCAGGTTTCCTCCAAAATGATATGTCAGAATTATCAAATGTTTGAACACCAATAGTCAATAATGAATACGTCAGTGTGTACTAGTGGTGTTGTTAAACAAAGCAATCTTTAACTTTAAGTTTATTTGAGGTGGCCTATGACAGTGTCTAAATATGCACGCAGTATCTCATTGAACAAGACGAGGGATAGAGCTCAGGGGCTAAACATCGTAAGTGTATGTCTGTGACTACCAGTTAAAACGGACATACGTTTATACGTGTTTGGCATCCATTTCACACGGAAAATGGAAGCTGGAACATTTTAATGACACGTGCAAAAATTGGCTTACAATTATTTGTCCAATGCCCATCTGAGGTGCGATGGATTATTTGTTTGTGTACCAACCATTATATACTGTGAGGCCTGTTGGAAAGTGACCCTGGATTAAGCTTACCATTCACACATTTAAATTTGACACTGCGTTAATACAAATATGGTTGGCAAGTCATAAAAATAGCTACATGTTTAACTGGTTAAGTTTGATTAAGTCACTTATTCGTCACCACAAGACACGTGAAACAAGCGCACATGATATTTGAATAAACAGCTATATAACACGAATATTATAGGGGAACAGAATAATATTGTACAGGTGCTATCATTGATTTGTTTTATATTAGCAGAACACCGAGAATCAAAACAACACCATTCATCAAGCACTTCTCCAAAAGTGATACTTATAGAAGAAGAAGCGTTCAACAAAGTCTGCAAAGATATGGAGAAAGGTAAATGTTGATGTTTATGTTAACTATACATAATTAACAATAGCAATAATGTTGATGTTTTATTAATTCTAAACTGCTGACATGTGCGGTTAAACTATGGATAGTCACAACGTATGTGAGCGAGATATCAGAATACGCAAATTCTTAGTTTATGAACAGACGCATTGGGATACAAGGTTTAATAGATTTAAGGTGGGTAGCTATAGGTACTAGGTTCCTATTCAGGACCCAACGTCCATCTTGGGTGTGTCAATGGTTTATTGTGAAGGCAGTTTGCGCAGATGCACGAATAACACAAAACACCAAGAGTGTAGTCTATCAAATGTTGTGGTATGTGATATTATCACCCACCTGGTGAACATATAGCGGTGTTGTACAAATACGGTACGTACCACGAGGGTCGTATTGGATGTACGTCTTTTCATTGGTTGACAATGCAGCAAGGCTATTATGATTGGTTGGACAGTAAGTCATTCATGAAAAATTACGTTGTCAACATTTCACAATTTTTGCTATATACTAGTATTGTGTTTATTCATCGGATGCCACGAGACATTTAAATTAAAAATAATAATACAATATATAAAATAAATAAAACTGAATATTGTACATATGTATTATTTCTATAAACCCAAAGCTATACACACCTTGAAAAATAAAATGCACAAATAAAATATCATAAACAGGTATCGTCTGCTACTGTCAGAGTACCGATTTTGTTTATTTGGCAACTCGAAATGTTTACCACAATTAATGTGAACGATCGCGTTAAACTAGATGGAAACAAATCTGGAAGAGTGATATCAATCGTTCAACCACTGGGTACGTACCACATGTATTGAATTTTGTATTTACACACATATCATCGTTGAATTATGTGTTAATTAATTAAATACTTAATGTTCGTATTGCCGTCCGTTCAAACATGTGTTGACCTAGATTAAAGTGGTAAAAAATGTTCCGCCCCAAGTCACTTCTCCCCAGAACAGTTCGCCCCCAATATTTGTTTCAGTTCACCCCACGTGTAATACCCGTCTTCCCCAATACGTATTTGCCCCCATGATGCGTCACTTAATACTGGGAGTTCAACGTCTGGTCAATGCAATTAAATTGTTCTAACTCACAATACACAATTTGCGAGTCCACATTGAAGTAGATATTGTTGAAGAATGAATTAAGACGTAATCCAGTGTTCTAAAATAAATAGGTATGTGCTTTTATTTCCTTTATAAATCGCCCAAATCGTCAGGGGTAAAACGAAAATAACAACAACAAACCATTCCACCACAAAGAACAAACAAAGAAACAAAACATCTAAAATCACGTACACATAAACTACACATGTCTACCAAATTTTAAAATGCATGCAATTTATAACATATTTCATAAGCATCACGTACACAGTTTGTGCCATTTTTGTTCTATAATAAAAAAATATACATGTATATATGTAAAACTGGGACGACGAAATATGGATTTAAAAAAAAAAACGGAAGTAGAACAAACTATTTTGTTAAGCGGCAGTTTTGTGACATTATTCCGCCACAGTGTAAAATGTTTACATATTCGAAATGCAGGCATTTCTAATTTTTTATGACAAATATTCGATTATTTGAAGGTAGGTAATAAATAAAATACCACACTCATTTTCGCTAGGCATCATTTTGATGAAACTCGTGAAATTCCCGTGGTATCTGACCTCACTTTCGTTTGGTCAGATACCTTGGGAAGTTCACTCGTTTTGTAAAAATTATATCTAGCGAAAACTCGTATAGTATTGTATATTTATGTTTGTGAGAAAATGCAAATAGAAGACCCCTTGCTGCTAACGGGGACATTTGGCAGATTTCCTCTGAGATAATATATCAGAATTATCAAAGGTTTAAAACTTTGAAAGCCAATAGCAAATAATTATTATATCAATGTGTGCTAGTGAATTTGTTAAACAAAGATAACTTTGGCTGTAGGTTTGTTTAAAGAAACCGTTTAAAGTGTGCAAAGACGTATAGAACATTTCATTACTAAACAACTGAGCGGGCAGCATATTCCAGTGGTACAGTGCCCGCCTGATGCGCGGTCGGTCTAGGATCGATCCCCGTCAGCTGACCACTGGGGTTTTTTCTCGACATAACCATATGTCCGACGCCGATATAACCGTAATTAAAATGTGTTGAGTGCGTCGTTAAACAAACCAAAAAAAAAAATTAAAAAAAATGAACAACTGCTACTAGAAGTCATACCGGGCATACCTTTACATGTGTCCAGCATGTATTTCACACGGTAAATTATAACATTATTGACAATGGGTGCATTTTAGTGACACAAGAAAATGAAATATGTGTACTTAAAAGTATATTTCTTGTACTATAATAGTTATGAGAATTAGTCGTAGATTTATGTTTGTGTGCAAACTTAGGCTTACGACGATTTTTTTGCGAAATTGCGTCCAGTAGTCCAACACCCATCTTAGGTGCGATAGACCATTTGTTTGCATCCCAACGAATATGTACTGTCCAGCATGTTGGAAAGTGCACCTGGATTATGCTTACCATCCATGGAAATAACTTCGACATTGCCTTACTAAACATATGTCTGGCAACTCACAAAAAGAGCCAAAGTTTTAACTGGCTAAGTTTGATTAAGTTACTTTGAATACACAACTATGTAACACCAACATTACAGCGAAACACAATAATTTTGTTACAGTGTTATCATTGATTTGTTTTATATTAGCAGGAGAAACAAAACAAAAACGACTCCCTTCATCAAGCCCTTTTCACACAGGGATAATTTTAGAAGAAGGAACTTTCAAAAAATTACACACCACGATTAAGAAAGGTAAATGTTGATGTTTCTGTTAATTATATATAATTAATCATAACAGTGTTAATATGTTTGTATTTACTATATATAATTAATAATAGTAATGTGTATATTAAATATATATAACTGATACTAATCAACATCGATATAATATTATGTTAGACATTTAAGTAATAGTGCGGTAACTATTTAGATGGTTTATAAAATAAAGTATGAATGCAGTCAAGGAAAACCCCCATCTCATATCTAGTTTACAGTGGATCGCACACACAGGTCACAAAGTCATGCCTCTCACATTAAAGGGACAGTCCTGAGTGTGCTGCAATTTTAAAGATGTTATCGACTGACAGATATTTGTTTATCGACTGTAATTGTATATCAACTATATATTTCTGAATAAAATATTAGTGGCTGTGTATTAAACGTGTTTTTGATAGTTCTAGTATTTGTACTACGACCAGAAGCACATTGAACATATAGGCACTGATATTCAAAACAAGAACATATATTTAATGCATATTTTTGGATGTTAAAGTATGTTATTGGTTGGAAACCTTGTTCAATGCAGGGAAATCAGGACAGTTCCTTTAACGACGGCATTTATATCCTAGCGTTTTTTTTTTGTTGTTTTGTTTTTAACGAAAGCCGTCAGTTCATTGCCTCAGTTGAGAACAATTTATTTTAAGTAGTTTGAAGTATAGAACATAGATGGTGAAGTGACTTCCAAAATAATGGAACGGAGATGACACCAACCATACTTTTATTATTTCCGACCAAGGGAAACAACTTCTACTTCTACAAACCATTATAACGCCTTGGTCATATCTCTTACGCCGTATACCCGTAATCAAGATGGGAGTGCGTCGTTAAATATAACATTTCTTTCTTTCTTTCTTTCGTGCTGCGAAACCATTACAACGCCTTGACCATATCCCTTACGCCGTATACCCGTAATCAACATGTGAGTGTGTCGCTAAATAAAACCTTTCTTTCTTTCGTTTATTATAGCACAGCACGTGACATCACTCCTGCAGTGGAAAATGCCACTTAATTATTGGACAC
Source organism: Dracogyra subfuscus (assembly GCA_016106625.1). NCBI lineage: Eukaryota > Metazoa > Mollusca > Gastropoda > Neomphalida > Peltospiridae > Dracogyra > Dracogyra subfuscus. Next base: position 16,053 of record JAECMU010067891.1, read on the forward strand.
AAAAAATACATTATTGCTGGTTATGTCTTTGAGGCTTAACGACACACCAGAGTACCTTCTTTAATCATCGACTATTGAATGCCAATCATTTAGTACTGCTGACGCGTAGTCGTCAGAGTAACTCGCTATATCTTTCCTAATGCAGCAAGGGGTGTTTTATATGCACTTTCCCACAGACAGGAAAGCATATACTGCGACTTTTGACAAGTTGTGTTGCATTTGTTGTACATTTTACTAAGATACTGTGTTGGGGTGGGGTGGAGGTGGAGGTATCTGGCATAAAGAAAATTAGTTGATAGTAATTTAAAATAATTTACCCCCCCCCCCCCCCACACACACACACACACAGACCCCACAATTTGGCGCCCTAGACCTGGGCCTAGTCTGCCTGTGTGTTAATACGGCTCTGGTCTCAGCTTATGTGCATCACACATATATACAAAAAAACATGAAACCCCTAAGTATCTGAAAAGTGCATACGCCATTCCGTATTGAATGATATGAAACTGTATAGTTAAATAATACAAGTATGTACAATTAAAAAAATAATGACAACAGTAGTATGCATTTAAACTAAATAATCTCTACGAAGTTGTAGAATATGTACACAGGTACTGGATGGAACAAACACAGCATTTGGCCCTGGCAATTAAACACACAACATTTGTAAATGATGTAACAACAAAAGATATTTACAAGATAACTGGGCATGTTGATACACGTTAAAACAAACAACTTTTGTAAATTATGTAACAACATAAGATATTTACAAGATAACTGGGCATGTTGATAAACGTTAAAACACACAACGTTTCTAAATGATGTAACAACATAAGATGTTTACAATCTAACTGGGCATGTTGATACACGTTAAAACACTAAACGTATTCGTATGATGTAACAACAGAAGATGTTTACAACATAACTGGGCATGTTGATACACGTTAAAACGAAGATCCTCATACAGCGGATGGTTCACACATCACACGAATTTCATACTTAACAGACTGATTATCTGATATAGGACAGAATCGCGGATCCAGGATATGTGTATGTGTATGTGTCTGTTATGCGTGTATGTTATGTGTGTGTATGTTATGTGTGTGTAAGTAATGTATGTGTCTCTATCAATGTGTATCAGTGTATGTGTGTATGTTATGTGTGTGTATGTTATGTGTGTACGTAATGTATGTGTATCTGCCACTGTGTATCTGTGTATGTACATGTGCATGTGTCTATGCTGTGTGTGTGTATGTTATGTGTGTAAGTACTGTATGTGTCTCTGCCACTGTGTATTTCTGTATGTGTATGTGTATGTGTGTATGTTATGTGTGTGTATGTTATGTGTGTGCAAGTAATGTATGCGTCTCTGTCACTGCGTATCTGTGTATGTGCATGTGTGTATGTTGTGTGTATGTCTGTTATGTGTGTGCAAGTAATGTATGTGTCTCTGTCACTGTGTATCTGTGTATGTATGTGTGTATGTTATGAGTGTGTGTGTTTTGTGTTTGTGTAAGTAATGTATGTGTATGTGTCTGTGTCACTGTGTATCTGTGTATGTGTATGTGTGTATGGTATGTGTGTGTCTGTTATGTGTGTGTAAGTAATGCATGTGTCTCTCACTGTGTATCTGTGTATGTGTATGTGTGTATGTTATGTGTGTATATGTGTGAGTGTGCATGTTATGCGTGAATATACATGAATATTTGTATGTGTGTGTATGTGTATGTCTATATTTGTATATGTGTGTATGTGTGTGTATAAATGCGTGTTTGTGCGTATGTGTATTGATGTGTGTATATGTATATGTGTGTGTACGTGTATGTGTGTGAATGTGTGTGTGCTTGTGCGTGTGCGTGTGCGTCTGCGTGCGTATGTGTGTGTGTGTGTGTGTGTAACTGCATGTTTGTCTATATTTGCGTCTACCTGAATGTACAGACATTTGCACACACTTTCTAATAGACTGGAATGGAGTTGAACATTAGCAAACAGGCACGCACGCACGCACACGCACACACACACGTGTACACACGCGTGCGCACACACACGCGTAGGGCTGTGAATAAAAAAACATGATTACTGAATTAAAAACAACAACAACATCTCCCTACAATTGGCAGTGTTTAACATGGATATTTGGAGCGATGAATTAGAGCATTGAATTAAAAAAAAAACCGCAAAAAAACCTACCAAAAAGAAAGAAAAAAGAAACATTAATTATCTCTACAATTGGCAGTGTATAATGAATTAGAGCACTGTATAACAGCTACTTAAATGGCGAACACATGCATGGTGTATGCCACGGACGAAGCCTATCAGTGTCACTAACGATATGGTATATAGACTACACTCGTACCAAGTTACCTACCAATGTCACCAGGAACGTGGCCTACAGACTATACTCGTACCAAATTACCTATCAATGTCACCAACAACGTGGCCTACAGACTATACTCGTACCAAATTACCTATCAATGTCACCAACAACGTGGTATATAGACAATACTCGTACCACATTACCCACCAATGTCACCAACAACATAGTCTATAGACTACACTCGTACCAAATTAGCTATCAATGTCACCAACAACGTGGCCTATAGACTATACTCGTACCAAATGTCCTATCAATGTCACCAACAACATGGTCTATATATTATACTCGTACCAAGTTACCTACCAATGTTACCAACAACGTTGTCTACATACTATACTCGTACCAAATTACCTATCACTGTCACCAACAACGTGGCCTACAGACTACACTCGTAGCAAGTTACCTACCAATGTCACGAACAACGTGGTCTATAGACTATACTCGTACCAAGTTACCCATCAATGGTACCAACAATATGGTCTATAGACTACACTCGTACCAAGTTACCTACCAATGTCACTGACAACATGGTCTACAGACTACACTCGTACTAAGTGCCCTATCAATGTTACCAACAACGTGGCCTACAGACTATACTCGTACCTAGTTACCTATCAATGTCACGAACAACGTGGTATATAGACTATACTCGTACCAAATTACCCACCAATGTCACCAACAACGTGGTATATAGACAATACTCGTACCAAGTTACCCACCAATGTCACCAACAACGTGGTCTATAGACTACACTCGTACCAAATTACCCATCAATGTCACCAACAACGTGGTCTATAGACTACACTCGTACCAAGTTACCCACCAATGTCACCAACAACGTGGTCTATAGACTATACTCGCACCAAGTTACCTATCAATGTAACCAACAACAAGGTCTATATATTATACTCGTACCAAGTTACCTACCATGTTACCAACAACGTTGTCTACATACTATACTCGAACCAAATTACCTATCAATGTCACCAACAACGTGGCCTACAGACTACACTCGTATCAAGTTACCTATCAATGTCACCAACAACGTGGCCTACAGACTACACTCGTAGCAAGTTACCTACCAATGTCACCAGAAACGTGGTCTATAGAATATACTCGTACTAAGTTACCCATCAATGGTACCAACAATATGGTATATAGACTACACTCGTACCAAGTTACCTACCAATGTCACTGACAACATGGTTTACAGACTACACTCGTACTAAGTTACCTATCAATGTTACCAACAACGTGTCCTACAGACTATACCCGTACCAAGTTACCTATCAATGCCACTAACAACGTGGTATATAGACTATACTCGTACCAAATTACCCACCAATGTCACCAACAACGTGGTCTATAGACTACACTCGTACCAAATTACCTATAAATGTCACCAACAACGTGGCCTACAGACTATACTCGTACCAAATGTCCTATCAATGTGACCAACAACATGGTCTATATACTATACTCGTACCAAGTTACCTACCAATGTTACCAATAACGTTGTCTACATACTATACTCGTAC
>JAECMU010067957.1:0-10827 GCA_016106625.1 Dracogyra subfuscus
AGCTTGTATTTCATATTTCTACATGATGTTATAATATGATATCCAGACATAGCAGCTTTAATTGTCAACCAGTTTCAGCTACAGTGTACTAATGTTGCAGTATATTTTGTTAGAGATGCTATTGTGCATTGAACAAAATATAAGAAGTGTAGTTTTTATTTTGCTTCTTTCATTAATTAATAATGAATACAATTATTAACAGATGTAAGCCAGGCCTGTGCCCGTCTATCATCCCCCCGTAGGAACCAGGGGAGAAGCCTGTGCCTTCTCCTACCCTAAATGTATGCATGTTTTTTCCTATTCCATATATACTAAAATGCAAAAGAAACATAGGTTCTCATTAAATTGGATATAAAATATTAAAAAAAAAAAGAAAAACGAAATGAAGATTTCAAAATTTATTTTGGAGCTACACCAATTCGGCACACTGATTGAATTCCTTTTTGGCTATTGTTTCATTTCATAAAGTAGGGTGGGGGTCCATGTTAATTTTTTTAAAGAGACGACCTGTAGCATTGTCAAAGTCAGTATCGTGTGTGACCACCATGGGCATTCAAACAGGCAGTGCAACTGTGTTCTGTGGTTGAATGAGAACCCACCCCACACCATCACACTACCCCCGCCCCATCGGTCGGCCTGCAGAACGCAGCAGTCGAAGTAAGGTTCATGTCGACGTCGCCATACTCGGATTCGGCCATCAGCGTTGGAAAGATTGTAACGGCTCTCATCAGTAAACAAAACTTGTTGCCACTGGCCACGTCGCCATCGTTGATGTTGTTGCGCCCACTGTTGACGTTGTTGGCGGTTATTGGTCAATATTGGTCCCACATAAGGACGGCGGTTACGGAGTCCTGCTGCCCTCAGACGGCGTCGGACGGTCTCGGCGGACACTGGACCATGTGGATCATGCACCTGGTGAGCGGTGTTAGATGCTGGCAGCATCCGATTCCTAAGGTGGGTCACCCGGATGTACCGGTCTTGTGCTGCGGTTGTCACCCTCGGGCGGCCGGTGCGTGGTCGATCGTTCACAGATCCAGTGATTTGGTGACGTTGAGAAAGGCGTGCGATTGTCGAAAAATGACATCCCAATTGTCTGGCTACAGCAGTACGGGTCTGTCCGGCTAGCAACATCCAGATGGCCATCCCTCGCTGGAGTTGCGTCAGTCGCGGCATTTTTAAAATTTGATTCTGTTGTCTGTCACTACTAAAATTGAATTTATGCGATTAAATCCAGGTGTGTAGGCTTTAAGAGCATTTCAATGAGTGTGTTTGCACTGGATTCATGATACGGATGATCCAGCACGTGCAAAAAATGTGTTTCGAGAATTCGTGACGTCACACAGGTAATGAAATTGACACGCAGGTGGGACTGCAGTGTGGGTGTGTACCATGTCCTTTAACACAGTTGAGGTTCAATTCCACCAAAGATACTGCTTTAAAAAGTGTAATTCTTTCGCATTTTCAGTACCTGCGTTTCTTTTGCGTTTTAGTATAGATTAAAATCTTGCTTATCCCCTCCCCCCTTCCACACTCCAGATGTCTTATTCTAGAAACAATTTTTTTTTGTTTTGGTTTGTTTGACGACGCACTCAACACATTTTAATTACGGTTATATCGGCGTCGGACATATGGTTATGTCGAGAAAAAACCCCAGTGGTCAGCTGACGGGGATCGATCCTAGACCGACCGCGCATCAGGCGGGCACTCTACCACTGGGCCATGCTGCCCGCTATATTCTAGAAACAAAGACCCAATATGAATGTTGTAAAAATAATTTATTTAGATTTGAGTTAAAAATATTTTGTTCTGCAAGTCTGCTAAGTTCACGAAGGTATTATAAAATTCTTGGCGCACCAAAAAGGTTTTATAATATATTGTCTTGAGCTTCTATAAACATGACGTCGACAAAAAAACCCCAGATGTACACAAACTAATTAGTAATACTCTAAGAACAAAACTGAAGCTGCTGGAAAATCAAGCTGAGGACAGTGGCTCAAATCTCATCAAAGCTGGCTCGAACTTGTATTCTGCATTCATTTTTCTCAGTCATCACACTCGGTCTACCATTTTTATTGTTAACATAAAAACAAACTTTCCAATTTCTTCCACGATTTCAATCTGTTTTGACCCTTTCTGTCAGTTACCTCCAACTCTTCTGAGCTGTATACACAACTGCCTACCGTTCTCAACTTCCTCCACGGGTGCAGTCTCTGTGTACTTCCTTGCACCCACCTGGTATGTTTGTTCTCTGCTGCTAATAAAGCTGGTCGGACCCACAGTACTAACAAATGACCAGTGGCATTCCAGTTTTTCAGAGATGAAGACAGAGGTGTCGCTGTGATCTCTCGCATTGCCCCACCGGGGGGGGGGGGGGGGGGGGGGGGAGTGTGGCGTCTCATCGAAACATTTGAACACTGCTTGAATACCGTGTCGCCTACACCGGGCCTCGGGCAACTGTGACCCTGGTGTATGGCGATCGGCAACAGAAGAAAGGTGGAGAAAGAAGAAACGTATGTCAGGGGCCATTCAGTGGGAGCCAAAACCTGTAGCTAAACCGCCGGGGGTGGCTCCTTCTACTTCGCTACCCACCGCCGCTTCTAGGAAGCTGAAGAAGACAGGAGGCTCTGGCTGAACTGGACACTGACGTTTCCACTACGCCAGGGCGGTCCTAGACACATCCATGCGTGAAGAACCATCACTGCCCCCAACACCAGTCCCGACTTCGGCAACTCCGGTGCGGCCACCGACTCTACAGGTGGCCCCCGTCGAGAAGCCGGCCCGTCAAGTGGCCATTGTGAAGAGGAAGGCAGACAATCAGCCAGGCGCCACCTCTTCAAGGGCTCGACAAACTCAGGCAGTGGATGAGGAACAAGATTGGACGTTGCAGAGAGGCAAACTCAACCCCTGCTACGCCAATTTTGTCAAGACGTGTATCAACATCAAGGACAGCTCCAGGAGGTTCTCCACACAAGGCATGTTGATCCCGTACGAGCCGCTGGTGGATTTTGAAGGAGAACATGAAGGCCGCAGCATCCATCACCCCACCGACGTAACAACATGGTGAATCATGCTCTCCTGCTCCCATCCACCTGGCCCCATGCTTATAAAACTTAAAATCTAAATTTAAAAAAGTCCAGACTTTAACGTAATGCTATTTGAATAGCATTGCCATGACGTTAAAGTCTGGACTTCATTAAGTCTAGACTTTAAGGTTTATAAGCACGGGGCCAGATGACCTTAGTCTTTGGAAGAGCATACCCATCATCACCTTACTGTCAATACCAACATACGTTACTAGACTTACGCATTCCGCAATGACAGTATGTGATTACAAGTGCCTCTTAACAATGTCAAAAGTAAGGACTGGGATGTGGAGGTGAATAGCGAAAGAAGTTGAATGATAGGAGTTGCCAGATTTGGATGAAATGAGATGGAATTCAAAGGAATAAAAGGAAAGCGACAGTGGGGTATTAAAAAAAGTAGTTTTTAAAAAGTATTAAAAGAGGAACATGTACCTTTAATAAAATACAGAGACCAATCAAGGCACAAAAAAAACAGAACACAACTTGTTAAAAAAAACCCCAATTTATTCAATTTTTTTCTGAAATAGTATGAAAACAATAATTAATTTAAATAACTAGAATATAATACACTATAAAACTGCATCAGTTTTCATACAAGGCACATTATAAACAAAACAATTATCGTTGTAGCTTCAGAATTTAAAGTGGAAATAAATTATGACAATTTGAGCAACCTGATCTTACAGTAGTTCCAAGTGTAACTTTTAAATGTACAAATTAAATAATGAAGACTAAAAAATACACAGTCTTCAATTTGCAGCTCCCAACACAAAAGTAAATAAAATTTCAATACTACTTATAGATACCAGACAGGATACATAGATCTTTCTTTCTATAATTTAAATTATTTAATTTTCTTATAATTATAACAATCATACCAATAACAATAATTTAAAAAATGTATAGCAAGTGTGATCATCTTCATGAAAGAGGGTATTATTATAATATAGTTTGTTTGTTAATTCACACATTTTACGGAGTGATCTCAATTAACAAAATTTGTACAAACATAAAAACTGAACTTTTTTGGTACCTCATCTTCTTTCCAAGAAATATATACATGTACTTCATAAAAAGTTTAGATTTTTAAAGAAATATTTGTATCACCATTTTTCATTTTAAGTGTTTGCCGACATTACCTAACATCCCCCATAAGTAAGGTTTGTAAACATTTATGAAAATGTTGTGAAACCTTAATCAATATAGTTGCAAAAATATTTGTACACCCCACACCATGCCCCACACCCACATAAAAAAAATCAAATCCAATCAAATCAAATGTATAAAATTACAAAACATAATTTTGTTTGGGCTTCATATACAATAAATATAAAATATTTCACCGTAATTTCATTTCAGTTTTCTTTTATTATTGTACTTAATTTCTCCAAATAATTCCCATACTTATGAATGTTATTTGCATCACAGAAGCACTGTTTCTTGGGTGTATTTTAATCTTTGATTTAAAACAATGCATATTGTCTATTCACATATTTTCATACTTCTATTCAATTACGATATAAGCACGCTCTCCTGAGCACACATCTCATATACCCGAGGTGTCTGTCCAGGACAGTGTAGAAACATGAAACAGCATTCTTCTGTATCCATTGATGGAAGTATTCCCAAGTAATGACTTGAACAAAATGTCCTTGATATGATATGTAGTAAGTGTTCAACAAGTAACTATTTCATAAATACCAATACAAACATATTTACAATACATAAAACAGTCAAACCTGTCTTAACTGGCCACCCATCGGAGTAAACCAAATGTACCACCTAAAACATGTAGCCACTTTGACAGGTTGCCACTATTCAAATGTGTGTGTGGGTATGTGGGGATGGAGGTATTAATTCATGGATGTGTGCTCTACTATGTACCTTAAATCAGTTTCATCATTTCACATTATTTATGGGAATATTCAAATGTAAGTGGAATGTTTCAATCTGACCATTTGCAATCCATAGCATAAATAATGCTAACCGAATTTAGTTTCTTGATCTCCATTCATACAACTGCTCTTATATCAGATGTTTTATCATTAGCTGAACTACATAATAATTGATCATCAGCTATTAGATGTCAAACATCTGATAAATGAGTGAGATACCAAGTTTATTTTTCTCAGAAGCATCTGGATGAATCTCCGAGTCACAATTCCTCAAATACTTCACAATGGACACGTCTTGATGTACAGCTACTAGCATCCCTGAAGGAATGAAGATTGCTGTGGTGTAAAATAATCCTTTCATGACCACCTAACAACAGAAATATTTGGGATGGAAAAAAAGGGAAAATAGACAGTCCTTTACAAACATAGTTTAGCACTCCTCGTTGAAATTTTCAGTTTCTAACTGTAGGCCTAACAAAATTCCAAAAAAGGAAATTAGGTAGGGCAGGTCAGATTTAATTATATATTTTTAAAACTCATATTTGTGATTACATTCACTTCTACATTTTCATCTACATGTTTATAAAACATTTTTTTAAGGGTTGCCACTGTTTTCTTTCTTTTTTTAGGTAGGGTCAGGTGTCTACAAACACATTTTTAATAAAAGGACTTAAGTATTTATTTCTAATTTCTATCCATTCAGTATATTCTTGGTTGTCTTAATGTCGAAAGAATCTCAAGGGAGTGTCTCGATGTGATCGTTTAGCACACTCCATTTCTAGACAAGATTTTAGAAAGACAAGATTTTAGAAAGTTGAGTTGTGGAGAGTCTTACCAATTTGGTTATACACCAAGAAATAAATTTCTGTCAAATTTTCACATGACCAACTGTGGGCAATCCCCTCCCTATTTAAATTAACTATATTTTAGATATCCCATACAATGCGATAGAGAACCTTTAAGACAGGTGGACACTTAGGCAAGTTTGACTGTATATCACATAGTGAATATTAAATATATACATGTACAACACAGTAGTCACAACAATTTGCAAGTGGTTATCATAGTAATGGAATTAAGTTAATGTAAGTACACCCTTGGCAGATCATATATGAACCAATTTCTTTATATATCCTGATTATCTTCAAAGCTCAAAATTTATTATGTAGAATTGGAAGCCATCTTTGGAAGCAAATGCTAGAAAGTGAGAAGCAGATCTAGACTGAGCCGGTTTATCCTAGTAGCACATGCAGCACGTGCTACAAGCCACGCACTTTAGAGGGCCCTGCAGTGATGTGTACATATATTTATCCCAGGTCTTTCTTCCTACCCTTCCCAATGGGCTTGCAAAATATGTATCCTGGGTAGGGGCCCCCACTGTTATTTGTGCTACAGGCCTTGCAGATCCTTAAACGGGTGCTGGTTCTAAAAATTGGCCTCAAACTTATTAGACTCCTCATTACACTTGTGTTGCCACTTGTTAGTAAACAGCAACGCAAAAGACTCAAGACAAATGTGGGTAAAGTCAATGATTTAAATTATCACTCTTAAAAATTAGGAATTCACGTTATCGGATATACTGTTGAAAAGCAAAGCTTCTCATGCAGTTAATGACTAGAAAGCATACTGTACATTTTGAGTGGCATTTGCTGTGCCCCCCCCCCCCCACCATTGGAAGCCATGATAATTTTTCACAAATTGTCCTTCTACATATTTCAAGCTGCTGACAGATTTATACATTTATACTCAGTGTATGCCGATTGGATAAATGAAGATCATTTGGACATGACATATTGTTGGCTTTGATTGATCTACCAACAGAGACAAGCAAAGGTGTCCATAAAATGTGATCCGATGTTTAAAAATATCAAAAACCAAGGGATCACAGCTTTGGACTGGCAACAAATGAAGGGTCTATGAGAATAACCTATGATGTGCAAACTGATAGTCAGTATTATAGTGGTTGTGTATGTCAAGGTCACAAAGATACACTAATTTAAAAACCTTATTAATTATGGTAGGCCATTAAACATTGTTGGTAAATTCCATTGTTGCAGAGTTGTAAAACTTAAACAAACAAAAAAATATTACTGCACCAAAACACGTGACATCACCGGTTATTCCTGTGGACACTTTTAAATACAGTACATACAACAGAGTGTGGTTTTTTTTATAGCAAAAACTTTTCATGCAGTTGATGACTAGAAAGCATACTGTACATTTTGAGTGGATTTGCATTTTAATTTTATTTGTTTTCTCAGAATATCAAAAGATAACGTTACTACTAGTGATATCAGATCTTGACAAACAGACTGACAGAGTAAGGAATGGTTGCCATGAAATGTATTTAAATCTTAAATGTATTGTAATAATTAAATTATGAATACTGATATTTAATAATATATCCATGTAATTATTACACTGCCATCCAAAAAAACAATATACCATGACTGAGAGATTACTGAAGAAAACCCCAAATATATTGCTGGTTTAAAAACATATATTCATGAGAATGGTCTTTTTTGCATGTTGTGAAACATGTTTTCCATAAAAGCACAAACATATTTAAAGACCATTTCATTTGTTTTATCCAAATTATAAAGAAACTGAAACCAATGTTTCTTGGATATCAATATATATGTACTAAAATATGCAATTTATTTATTTTGATATATTTCATTTTCCACAACTGCCACAAGTTTGTACAATGTAACAGACAAGTGACGTCAAAAAGTGGGCATAAAAGTCATCAATGTTTTATGACCCATATCATAAAGATATTTATAGGTTAACTTTACAATAAAATTATTAACTGAGCACATCAGGCAATCACTCTACCAACTAAGCTAAATCCCATAAAAAAAATATTTTGTAAGGCACCGGTATTGTTAGGTTAGCAATTTTTTACCTTTTTATTTAGTAATATGTAAATTAACTACTGTAGAATACTTTATTTTCACGATTTAATGAAAATAGGTCAATTGGCAAACATTTATTTTCGAGAATACCCCAACCCCCATCAATAAAAAACCCTAAGTACAGATGAAAATAAACGTGTCCGCATTTTTTTACTTCCACATTTTTAAGATACTGTGATAATGCATGTTAACTTCCATTGTTGAACACGTGTAGACTCTGTCCGATGAACTAATCGCTAGGACTTTTGTGTTTTGTGGTTTGTTATGTGACAGGAGGAAGCACCGCTTTGCTACAACTTAGTACCTAGCCTCGTACATCGGAAACTAATGTGGTATAGTTGAATGAGACTACATATTTTTTATTGGTACGTAAAAAAGGCGACAATAAATTCCATGCGAACATAAAGTATTCTACAGTACTCAAAACAAAATATGAACTTTTTTAATGAGAACAAACAAGAAGTCTCATAAGATATTTATGATATGCATAAAACCCTGAGAAATATAAACAACATGTAATATTGATTTGCTGTTGTCATGGAGAACTATGCCAAAATAATACCAATCTGCTGTTGCCATGGAGAAGATGGAGGAAGTGTGTAGTAAACATTGGTTTCCTCCCCATGCCGGCATTCTTCAAAGAAATCATTAAATTTTGATGAAACGTTTTTAGCAGTCTGCATTATGCCACAGTCCAGTAAATTAAATGATTTATCAAGACAGATTTTGATCTGACCCAGGTAAGAATTCCCATCATGCTGGAAAAAAAGAAGAAATCTCAATTAACATGAAGTTGTTTCAGATTTGTATTCCGGGTGAAGGAGAATTTAACATTTAGGATGCTCAGAAAAGAAATGTCAATTTTCAAAGCATGTTTTTATCTTACATACTTGTAATTACGTATATTTACAAACACCTGTGCACAAAACATGCCCATAAATAGATGGACAGAATGACAGACAACATCACAATTTGTAAACCTTTAAAAATATTACAACATTTTGTTTATCAGGATGCAAACTTAGCTTCAGATATCTTCTAGTGATATGGAATGAATTGCTGACATTTGACTACAATAGTTCTGCACTTACAATGAGATAGATAGTTTGTCAAATCAAATGTTAAGAAATATATATTTTGTAAGCTATATACTTACAGATACACATGTAATGTTTGCGCGAACTCCAAGTGAATCTTTGAGCACTTTCCATATTTGACTAACCTGAAATTCAACACAACATAAACTTTTATTAAACTTTGCCTTAAATTACTCAGAAAAATAATGATAATATCAGCAGCTACAGTACTAACTATTTACCTTATATAGCTGATAGAAAGATCCGTTTAATAATACCAGAAAAAATGGTATGAGACTGGTAGTGTCCATGCAAGTTTTTAATATACAACCGGTACTTATCTTTGCTATACAAATCGGAAAACACATGTTTAATAAACATCTTCGAAGATGTTCCAATCTGATCAAACACCTGTGCCTATTTAATTTATTATTAATTAGAAAGTCCACTTGCAGGGTATAATCTAGACAATTTTTTAAGGGTCCCTTTTTGGTCAATTGGGAAAAAATAATGTTTCAAATACAAAAAAGGGGATTTTCAAAAATAATCAATACCAAGCCTCTCTGTGAGAGGCAAGTAGCGATTCGCACGCCCCTCATACTCGCCTAAAACTGGCGAGTAGTTTATTGCTTGCCTCAATTGTTTTGCTATAGGCTATTGTTAAAAATAGTCATCACAACCTATTAAAGCAATATCGTAAAAAGAGCCGTTTCCTTCTTTAACTTAGCAATTTTGGAAATCCTAGTTGGATTGTAATTGGGAAAAGTTTGGTATTGGATTGGGAATTTATGTTAGGGGAATGGGGCCTTTCACCGGCCCCAAAATGTATGGTAGATTATACCCGGAGTCTCGTGTATGGTAACAGATCAACATCTGATAAGGATAACTCATTTATACTGTTCATATAGTTATGAGAAAAAGAGAAATGGAACTGAATTAAATAGTGGCTTCTGTAGCCTACACAAATGAACTTGTTACGGAAATCAGCAAAATCGGTAAAATTGTCTTGATTAGTTCATAACAGTTAGGCTACAAAGCATATGTAAGATCCTGAAAATGGCAATCGTATAATTTTATACTTCCTTTAAAAAATTTAAAAATTATTAAAAAGGAATAAGAAAAATAAGAAAAAGAAATCATATGTATGTAGGAATAAGCCTAGGTATCATTGTTTTAAGTCTATTATTTTACTTTTTTATCTTTAAAAAAACATCAAATAAAACTTCATTTAAATATTTGTATTTCAGCCAGTGGATATGTTATTAGGATATGTATATATGTAAACACTATACTAACAGTAAATCAGTGATCATTTCTGACTATTTAGTTTTTGTTTTATTTGTTAGAAAGTCACAGATCATGCGACTGGAACGTGATTTGATGTGCATTAGTGTGTGGCATATCGACCAATCCAAGCTATTAATATCACATTATTTTAACTCTTGGAATTCTGAATGCACACGCTGGTCTAAATGACAACTTATTATGCACTGATGATGGTGTCTAAAATTATGGTTGTTTTTAAATTATCTTTATTATGACATCCCACATTTGGAATAAAATCCTTTGCAATGACAGATTTATTTTTAAGAGTTTGTGTATTTTGTTATTAACAACATTGGGGCCATTGTAGATCAATGACATAATGCTATCAGAGTTGTTCGTAAATTGTAGCGGTAGGTTAAATTACGTTTACAAAATGCTGAGGGGAAATTGGTTACATAATTGTTGAATTAAAAATGCCACATGAATGTCCCAATTAACACTATCAATTGAAGTAATTGTAGGCCCACGTTTCACGAGTTAGTCAGTAATGCACACCTGATATGCTTGGGTCATAGTTCATGAACCAGCT
>JAECMU010067966.1:2038-14158 GCA_016106625.1 Dracogyra subfuscus
CATATCTGTCTTGGACGAAAGGGCTTGCTCCGCAAGCTCTAGCGCCCACAACAGGCATGTGCTACAACAGCTTGCTCTGAATGTACACGTTAAGCCTTATGACCTGACCTGACCTGCAGTATTAAATTGTCAAGTGTTCTAGAAATACATAACTGTACAGGGCCTGAACTTGGAATCGGTTTCTCACTGATGTTAATTATGTTAAACAGGAAGCAGATAAAACTATACAGACATGTGATGGTTTAATCACCTGCACCATCTTTGTCATTCATAATCAGCATATTTTAATAGAGTTAAATCATCAAGTGTTCTAGAAATACACATAAGCATACATGGCCTGGACTTGAGAGTTAGTATAAAACACTGGACTAATTTAAATATTTCACAAACTAAACAGTTAGACATATAGTCGTGTATCTAGGTTAAAGAGAATAGTACCAATTAGGGATTGTGTATAATCCCTGAAATTTCCAAGTAATATCTGACTGACTTAGGAATTATGTATCATAGCTGAATTTTAATCAGTTTACAATGATATATAATCACTGGACCAAACAAATTTAACTCTCTTCAGTCATTATCTCTTTTTTTAACAACTTTAAAAAAAAAAAAATCATATCTAACAATATTGCAGTAAAATATGGTAATGATAATTTTAAGATTATACCTGAAATGTGAGTTGCTTTGAGTACTTATTGAGACAAGAAGTTGAGCCAAGCCTAATCCTATTTTATTAGAAGATAAAAAGTGTTACATGTATATTTGCCAACAATAGACAAGATAAATATTATTTTGTACTAGCTTGTTCAATATATCTTAAAATAAGAAAGCATATGGTTACACAATATTTTAGAGAAAAAAATGGTACATTTAAAATCACAGATTCCTGCTCTGGTATTTGGAAATTTTAAATGAATGAATGAATGAATGTTTAATGACACCCCAGCATGGCTATTGGGTGTCAAACTAGGGTAATGCACCAACAATGTGATGATCAACATCAAGTTAAAAATTTCAAGTAAATATGGTTTTATAACGTTTCTCCATGACACAACAATATTTACTTTGATTATATTTTGGGGCAATTATATTTTAGATTTCTAGTGAATCAAAATGATTAGTACATGTATATTGTTTATGAGTAGTAATCTTTATATGCTTTTATGTTTATGTAGTAGTGTGGGTATAAAGTTCTCCTACTGGCAGTAGCTAGTAGGAATTTCCCTATTAGCTCAGTTGGTAGAGCATTGAATTCTCGTACTGAGAGTCCGTGGTTCAAATCCGCTCAGTGAAGGTTGATATTTTTCTGTTACATTTGGAGCCGACGTAGGGACCCGAACCCTAGACCCTCAGTACGAGAGTTCAATGCTCTACCAACTGTGCTAATAGGGAAATTCCCACTAGCTACTGCCAGTAGGAGCACTTTATACCCACACTACTACATACTCCCCCCTCAAGTGAAGCTATGTCCCGGAGCTGTGGGCCACGGGCAGTTGAACTGTTACGGGTCCTGACTGGGTTATAATTGTATTCTTGTGTTATGAACACACCCAGTCCCTACGTCGGCTCCAAATGTAACAGAAAAAGATCAACCTTCACTGAGCGGATTCGAACCATGGACTCTCAGTACGAGAGTCCAGTGCTCTACCAACTGAGCTAATAGGGAAATTCCCACTATAGCTACTGCCAGTAGGAGCACTTTATACCTACACTACTACATTTATATATCATAATATGTTATTTAACATTTATGAAATTTGTGAATGTGCAAAGGCCAATAGGTATAATATATACTACAATACATTATTATCATTATGAACAGTTCATATTTTGGCATGGCCATGATGACAAAAGACCGTAACAGGACCAGTGGTTAACCTAACAGTTAGTTGATTGTCGACCAATTTCAAAATGTTGGTTTACTGGGTACTCAAAATGTGAAAACAGTTGTATTATTATAGTAATGTTTCTCATGAAAAGAGTCACAAGTTAGGGTCCCCTGCTAGTGATGAGTGTCAATGTTTTCATGATAGAACCATCAGTATCTGATATTGTAGATTTAGTCAATGTTTTCATGATAGAACCATCAGTACCTGATATATTCTAGATTTAATCACAGTTCTGTTATTGCATAACAAACATTCTGCAATGACATCAAAATCATTACAACTGGATAAATATTATTACCATTTGTGCTAGTTTTGATTTCCACACATTACTGTTTATATATCCCATTAAGGATGTTCTGAGTACTATGTAGGTGGGGAACAATTACCTTAAAACAACAAGCTTGTCTTATACCGTAATGTAGGTGAAACTGCAGGTCATTGTGACCTTTCTCTGCATACCTGCACACCTGTACCTGTTCAAGAGATACTTAATGTGTAAAACCAACTGGAAACAGCTTATACATATAAGTACTTACGTGTATGATCCGATATACTGCTCCATTAACTCAATTTTCAACTTATTTTCGTACTTATATCCAGTTAAGGTTCAAGCACGCTGTCCTGGGCACACACCTCAGCTATCTTAGTGGCTTAGTTGTTAGTTTGTTAGTGATTACTGAGAGAGAAGAGGGTGTAGTGGGAGAAAGAGTTTAGTGGCCTTAAGAACTCACTCTTAGTTGGAGCCGGTACAGGGCTGCGAACCCTGTACCTACCAGCCTGTAGTCTGATGGATTAACCACTGCGCCACCAAGGCCGGTTGAAATGGTCAAATACATGCACCAATAGATTTATTAATAAATTACTGACTATCATGCAGTGAGAGCATGTCGGGTTTTATGGATCCCAAACATTTATATTGACAGAGGCCAAAGGCCGGGGTCAAAATCAATTTTTCGAGACCATATAAAATCTGCTATATTGCCCAAAATAAGATCAATAATTGTTTATTACATAATAAAATCAATAAAACTCATGCATTTTTTTTTTTATAATCGTATTTAAAATTGATATAATTTTCCTGGCCAAATATGTTTTAACAAGTTTTGTATGATTGTCACAGGAATGCATTAATAAACAGTTAACTTCACTTTGCATTAAGTTACCCAGTCACTATTTCAATGGAATTTTATCTCTTCTTTTTGACTGTTAAGTTTCTGATGGCAATATCACTTTATATCAGACAGGAGAACTGACTGGGGGAAAATCATAAGTGTAGAAAAAACTGACAGAGCCTAGTTTTCAAAGCCCTCGGCAATACGTTTATTACTATTATAGAGACATAACTGAAAAGTGACATTACTTAAATTTTATTGTTTAGATTATCTCCGTGAAGTGTTTTTGGTCATCCTGGCGTCTTTAAAACCACAAAATGCATTTCTCATATTTAAAAATAAAATAAACACATCTCTGAGAACCAA
Organism: Dracogyra subfuscus; assembly: GCA_016106625.1. Lineage (NCBI taxonomy): Eukaryota > Metazoa > Mollusca > Gastropoda > Neomphalida > Peltospiridae > Dracogyra > Dracogyra subfuscus. Next base: position 5,406 of record JAECMU010067966.1, read on the forward strand.
GTGTTATGGAGATAAACTCTATTCTATTCTACTTTATTCTATTCTATTTTTAATGGAAAAGGAAGAAATGTTTTATTTAACGACACACTCAATACATTTTATTTACAGTTATATGGTGTTACGGACCACACAGATATTGAGAGATAAAATCTGCTGTCGCCACTTCATGGGCTACTTTTTTAATATTAGCAGCAAGGGATCTTTTATATTTTGCAAAAATATTCAACATAATTTCTTTTTCTATCAAGTATATGAGAAGAGAGGGTACAACTACAAGCACTAACCTGTCATAAAGAGACATGACATTACATTCCGTGGAATATAAATTAGACTTTAATTCAAACTGAGACATCTTTATAAGAGTTTGTCTTGTAACAGGTAACAGGTTACCTGTTCTGCAGGTGTGTGTATATATATACCTGGTATATAAATCACTGTATAACATACACATGTACACCGAATTCCAGTCAAGGTGTACTTTCGCCTTTAGTCTACAAACCCTGATTAGGTAATGGGTAATCTCAAGTTATGTACTGGCTTCGGTGGTGGTGTGATTAATGCATCAGACATAAGACTGGTAGGTACTGGGTTTGCAGCCTGGTACCGGTTCCCATACAGAGATCAGTTTTAATGACTCAATTTGTTGGTGTATGACCACTACACCAACTTCTCTCTCGCTAATCACTAACCAACTAACAACTAACCCACTGTCCTGGACAGTCCAGATTGCTTAAGTGTGTGCCCAGGACATTGTGCTTGAACCTTAATGGGATATAAGCACGGAAATAAGTAAAAATGAAATGAAATGACATACACTTAATGTCCGCCACGGTGTTCGCCTTTAGTCTACAAATTAGGTAATGGGTCAACGAGGTAATGGGTAATCTTTGCCTTTTTAAAATTCGACCAGTGTATGCTAAATCCTAGCTACATGTACCTACATGCAGGAGATCCTAACAGCTACTTTGAAGTAAAACAGGGACGTTCATTTACATGAGTAAACATACTGCACCATCTGGTGCATAGGCTACAAATATTTACAGATTCCTAAATGTTACAATATAGCTTACAATGATGCAATGTCTTTATTTATATAGTAGGCACTACATGCAAATTGTTTGCAGATATTTCAGATAAATTATGCAGTTCAGTTCCAGTGAGATAATAAACATTATTAAAAGTATTTTAATTTAAAAAAAAACCCCAAAACCCAAAAACATTTCACATGCACTGTGATGAACATACATAGGTGCAACTATAAACCAAGTTTTAATAAATGGCTAGGACTTATCGTATATACGAGAAACTCATCTGAATGTAAAGCTGAAGTTAACACCCTCACACCTTTGTCGTTGCCGCAACCTTTAACAAATGTGGTATATGTACATACACATATATATTTTGCACGTTTACTTTATAAAGCTGAGACAAAAACTATTCCTCACATTGTGGTTTACAAGATTAAGATTGAATGTAGCAGATACCCTTTTACAAACCTGTCTCGGGCGAACAATCCTCCTCCATCGTTAAATGATCCTGCTGTTATTAAATCAGTGATTCTCCTCTTAGTGAATAAATCCACCAGCAAAACAATATATAATCCATTTGCTCTCTGTTAAACTGTTTGGTATTCCTTTGACATCACAACTGTTCTTATTCAATAAATTCACCAGCAAAAACCATGTAATCTATTTGCACACTATCTGGTTTACTGTTAACTTTAACTGTACTTGTAACACACCTGTATACTACACCTGTATACAGTATATCTGTGCAACACATCTGTATACAGTACACCTGTACAAGACACCTGTACACTATACCTGTATAGAGTACACCTGTATGTTAATCACTGAGCTAGTAGCAAGTAGTGCAGATCTCTGTTAACAAGCCAGAGAATCAATGGGTCCTCAGTGAACAAGTATTGGGTTACGTTTTATTGATGTTCCATTGGAAACCAGCTACCCGGAGTATGTTTCTCAGACCTCCACTTCAAACACAGATCACCCAGACAGAGCTAAAAGGTTACACAGACTGAGTTTACTAAGTAGGTGATAGGAAATTTAATCGGATTATCAAACATACAACAGTTTAATGTAATAATTTGTCCTGTAAAAAACTGTTTAGTCCAGTAACATCTTCTGTCAAGAATTGTTCAGTAATCTCTCCAATAAACAACTGTTTAATCCAGTAACCTGTCTTATCACAAACTGTTTAATCCAGTCTCCAATCAAGAACCGCTGAGTAATCTTTCCATTCAACTATTGTTTAGTCCAGTTACCTATCCAACCATGAACCATTTAAGACAGTAGCCTCTCCATTCAAGAATTCTTTAATAATTCTCCAATCAAGAACTGTTTAGTCCAGTAACCTGTCCAAACACAAACTGTTTATTCCAGTAACCTCTCTAATTGAGAATTGTTTATTAACTTCTCTAATCAAGGACTATTTATTCTGGTAACCTGTCCTATCACAAATCTTTTAATCCAGTAACCTCTCCAATAAAGAACTCTGTAATAAAAATATCTGTCCAATCCAGCACTGTTTAATCGAGTACCCTGAGTAAACCAAGACTGCATATAATTTGCTAGCTTTATCTCAATCCAACACTGTATATAAAACCAGTTGTCTATATCATAGTTCGAACTCCATAATTCCAACACTGTATATAAAACCAGTTATTTATACATGCAAACTAAACTTTAAAACCTGCTGTCAAACTCCTTAATTCAACAATGTGTATAAAACCAGTTTATCCAGTCACATTCCCTAATTCAACACTGTTTAAAACCAGCTGTCAAACTCCTAATTACACACTTGTTTATAAAACCAGCTGGCCAGTTTACCTCCCTACTTGAACCATCTGTATAAAACCTGCAGTCAAACTGCCTAAATCAGCAGCCTGTTTACTGCATGTATCTGTGTACACACGGTGGCATTCCGTCCATACACTAAGAGATCGGCTCACAAGTGTACAGGGTAGACCCATGCAGTTCACATAGAAAGGACATATGAATGAAATTATATAGTCAGACCAGATTAACCGTATTAAATATTGGCGTTACAATACCTATGTGGTGTAAATAATAACTACAGTTATTCCACTTTAACCTTATTACAGGCAGACACACTGGCTTAATCATACACCCGGTCTGTCGGCAAACACCTGCCATGGAGAATGGTCGTGTGGGGTGTGTGCTCGATGACTGCCGACTTAAATCAGCAACTTGTTATTACACTATGCATTACGTTAATTAACAAAGAGGGTGAGATCTAGCTAGCTCAGTTGGTAGAGTGCTCACCCGAGGACCTACGCTATAGTGGACCCTGGGCGAGATGCAGCCTAGTAATAAAGTATTCACTTGATGCGTGTTCGGTCTGGGATCGATCCCTGTCAGTGGGCCCATTGGGCTATTTCTCGCTCCAGCCAGTGCACCATGACTGGCACATAAAATGTAATTAACCAGTAGTTAAAGAATTAGGGATATGCTTTTTTTTTCTCCTTTCTTTCTTTTTGGGGGTGCAGACTTTTTGTCAAAATTTCAGGGAGGGTTTATTTTATTTTTATTTTATTTATTTAAAATGTTTTTTTTGGGGGTGGGGGTTGCATTAAAAAAATTACCTAGTCACATTGCATACTTGTATTTCAGATGTACTTTAATCTAAAATACTGACATATGACCTTTATGAACTGAAAGGAGGCAGGAATTAGCTCAGTTGGTTCAGTGTGCACTTGAGGACTGAACCACCTCGGTGGATCCATTCAGCTGATTGGTGTTTTCTCGTTTCAACCAGTGCACCACAACTGGACAAAGACTGTGGTATGTGCTTTCCTGTCTCTGTGAAAATGCATATAAAAGATCCCTTCCTACATTAGGAAAAATGTTGTGGGTTTCCTCTGATGATTACGAGTCAGAATGACCCAATGTCTGACGTCTAATAGCCGATGATGAATTAATCAACGTGCTCCTGTGGTGTCAATGAATCAAAACAAATTTCTGTTTTTATGAATTGAACTACTGGTATATCAAATACCATGGTATGTGCTCTCCCATCAGTGGGAAAGTACATATAAAAATGCCTTGCTGTTAATGAAAACATGTAGCAGGTTTTCTCAAAGATTAAGAATAAAAAATACCAAAAAACAACAATTTTGACTTTAAAATCTTCCAGCTTGTTATTAGGGTGGAATTATAAAATAAGAAATAGACCATCTCAATTACTTGAACAAGAAGATAGGAAATGTTTTATTTAACGATGAGAACCAAGTGTTACAGAGATAAGCTCTATTTTATTCTATTTTTAATGGAAGAAGGAAGAAATGTTTTATTAACGACATACTCAACACATTTTATTTACGGTTATATGGTGTCCGACATATGGTTAAGGACCACACAGATATTGAGAGAGGAAACCCGCTGTCGCCACTTCATGGCCTACTCTTTTCAATTAGCAGCAAACGGTCTTTTATATGTACCATCCCACAGACACGATAGGACATACCACGGCCTTTGATATACCAGTTGTGGTGCACTGGCTGGAACAAGAAATAGCCCAATGGGCCCACCAACGGGGATCGATCCCAGACTGACAGCGCATCAAACAAGTGCTTTACCACTGGGCTACGTCCCTCCCCTCACTTGAACAAAGCTGTAAATAATCTGTATAGGCCTATAGTCCTTCCCACAGGGAATGCCTTTTTTATACCATGCAATTTACTACCATTTTTTCAATTCTGAGCCGATGGGTTTTTAAATTTCATATAAAAATATTGGGGTTTTTGGTTATTTCTAAACCACTTTAATTTACTTTTCTTCTTAATTCAAATCAAACTGAAATTATTTACAAACAAAAAATAAAATTGTAGGAGGATGCATGGGACGGACTATAGTTACTTAAAGCTAATGATAAAATGTTTCACAAATACCCGCATTAAGAACATAAGGCTGGTGGGCACTCTACAACTGACTAGCATGCGCTGTAGTGACACCATGCGCTGTAGTGACACCATGCGCTGTAATTACGTCATGCACTGTAGTGACGTCATGTGCTGTAGTGATGTCATGCAATGTAGTGATGTCATGGCCTACGATTATTTTACAATTTTGTAGTGCTAAGATTGTTTTAAAAATATGGGCCAGAGCCTCAGTTTACACAGTGATCTAAGCACTAAAATAGTTTCATAAAATGGGTCTGTGTTTCTTAAATGTCCGAGTTATTACAATATATATTTTTGTCTGTTTTGCAATACTAGGATGATGAGAAACACACTGGGTTTGCCATACTTTAAAATAACTTTTGGACAAAGGCCGTGTTATGTGTTTTCCTGTCTGTGGGAAAGTGCATATAAAAGGTCTCTTGCTGTATTAGAAAAAAGTCAGAATTACCAAATATTTGACATCCAATAGCTGATGATTAATTAATCAATGTACTCTAGTGCTGTCATTAAACAAAACAAACCTTTTCACTTTTGTTTGTGGCAGCCTAATTTTCCTGTAATTCATCGACTATGAATTTAAGAACACAAAGAAAAATATATTACAAATTTATGATACCTTTTCAATCCATGAGTTTAAGTAGCTAACAAAATGTATGTTTTAGCAAAACCACAAACATTTAAGCACACACAAATAAAGGATTTCACAAGATTTGATACCTCTTGTATAATAAGCAATATATAGTTTAACAGTAAACACTTTAATAGAGATAATTATTCTACACTGCATGGCTATAACTAATTAAATCATAAAAGGACATTCCTGAGTTTGCTGCATTGCAAGATGTTTCCGATTAATAAAATATTTCTACGATTAAACTTACATACCGGTACTAAATATATTTTCTTGTTTAGAATATCAACGTCTGTATGTTCAATGTGTTTCTGGTCGTCTCAGTATTTGTAAGAAGCCCAAAATGGATTTTGTCTTCAAATAATTTTGTATGTACGAAAAAATATTGTTTTAGGAAATAAAATGAAAATTAACCTAGTACAAATATTAGAACGATCAGAAACACGTTTTTAATATACAGCCACTAATATTCTAAACAAGAATATATATTCAATATGCAAGTTTAATCGTAGAAATATTTTATTAGTCGATAACATCTTAAAACATTGCAGCAAACTCAGGCATGGCCCTTTAATGTCTTTAATCCTGTAAACCAATAAGCTGTAACTAAGAAATACATAATTAACAAGCTGATCCAGTTTTACTTTGAGTTTGTTTGTCAACAAAACACTGATCCTTCTTGTTGACAAATTTTCTAACAAGAATCATCAAGCTATTGTCACAAACATAAACCTGTTTGTTGTAGAGATTTTCTACACCAATACATGCACACATATTTCTATGCATGTGTAGTATGTTTTAAAATAATATTAACATGTCAGAACAAGCGAAGTTATGTCAACACTAACTGATCTTTTTCAAACAAGAATCATCAAGCTATTGTCGCAAACATAAATTGGTTTGTTGCAGAGGGCTATTTTATTTTTTACACATGTACATGCACACATGTATGTTTCTATGTATGTGTAGCATTTTTACAAATATTATTAAAATGTCGAAGCTAAAGAAGTTATGTCAACACTTTCAGTAACCCAACTGCATATATAAACACTAATGACACATGCCAGTCTGAAAGGGAATCCCAAGTGAATCAGGTATCAGCACAAAGTAAATATTGATACTCTTCGCCTAGTTGAATGGGCATGAGTATCTCCCCTGGCACCAGCTTACATAATATCACTAGTGTATACACAGACAGGACACTCAAGGTAACACCCATCTTTCTGTGACAGAGGAGTGTAGAAATTCAACCAAAACTAACTACTGGTTTAAACTACTGGTAGGTACTGGGTTCGAATCCCAGTCGAGGCATGGGATTTCTCATCCAGATACCAACTCCAAACCCTGAGTGGGTGCTCCACAAGACTCAATGGGTAGGTGTAAACCACTTGCACCAACCAGTGATCCATAACTGGTACAAAAAGGCCATGGTTTGTGTTGTCCTGCCTGTGGGAAGCGCAAATAAAAGATTACTTGCTGTTAATCGACATAAGAATAGCCCATGAAGTGGCGACAGTGGGTTTCTTCTTAAAATCTGTGTGATTCTTAACCATATGTCTGACACCATATAAGCGTAAATAAAATGCGTTGTTAAATAAAACATTTCTTTTTTTTTCTTTTTCTTTTCTCTCTCTCTCTCTCTCTCTCTCTCTCTCTCTCTCTCTCTCTCTCTCTCTCTCTCTCTCTCTCTCTCTTTTTTTACTTGAATCATCTGAGTCTTGTTCACATTAGAAATATAATATCACATTAAATAATCAGTTTTATTTAATAATCAGTCAACCTTTACATTAATATATTAATCTAGTTTTACATTAATATCCAGTTTTATTTAATAACTAGTCATCTTTACATTAATAGTATTAATTGCATGAATTTGCATTAATACTTTTTGTTATTATACATTCATAATCAGTCTTATTTATATCGGTCAGTGGGCCCACTGGGCTATTTCTTGCTCCAGCCAGTGCACCATGACTGGTACATCAAAGGCCATGGTATATGCTATCCTGTCTATGGGATGATGCATATAAAAGATCCCATGCTGCTAATTGAAAAGAATAGCCCATGAAATGGCAACAGCGGGTTTTCTCCCACAAAATATGTGTGGTCTTTAACCATATGTCCGACGCCAAATAACCGTACATAAAATGTGTTGAGTGCATCGTTAAATAAACCATTTCCTTCCTGTTTATACTGATAACATGCCATCTTTAAATTACTACGCTTATTATCGTACCAGGTATAACTGGTACAATACAAACACTGAGCTGTCTTAAACACCTTGCAGCCAGAGTCTAATCTGGCTACTTGTAGTTAAACTGAATTACACAAAATACACAAATTACAGTCTTAAATAAATTTAAACTTAACTATATACTAGTAACAACATACAACATGATTGGTTGTAAAAGTAAAAACACTTTCAATATGGGTAATATATTATCATTGGACCCGCTTGTTGGAACCAGTCAAACGGTGGATGAAACAAAAAAACAGAAGAATATTCCATTAATGTGCTATTTGTACTGTTGCCACTACATTATCATGTACGAATTACTACATAATAAAATTTGCTTGATGTATTAGTTGTTGTTAGTGATTATTTATAGTTACTTTTATTCGTTTAATGGTTCCAGCTTTGTAATTAGATATTAAAGATTTCTGCCCTGGAAATAGTGAAAGTGGCCCCAAAATGTTTAGTTTACCATGCCTTGCAACACTCCTAGAGAAAACACTAGTACCTTAACAAACATTTAAGCAATACATGTTCCTTACCGGGCCCCGATACATTTTCATATCTCCTAAGTTCAAGGGTCATAACTCTGTGAAAAAATGGATAAATCATCATGAAAGTCAAACTTGGCGTGTAACGGTACATGATATAAATCATCATGAAAGTCAAACTTGCCATGTAACAGTACATGATATAAATCATCATGAAAGTCTAACTTTGCGTGTAACAGTACATGATATAAATCATCATGAAAGTCAAACTTGCCGTGTAACAGTACATGATAAATCATCATGTAAGTCAAACTTGGCGTGTAACAGTACATGATAAATCATCATGAAAGTCAAACTTGCTGTGTAACAGTACATGATATAAATCATCATGAAAGTCTAACTTTGCGTGTAACAGTACATGATATAAATCATCATGAAAGTCAAACTTGCCGTGTAACA
>JAECMU010067970.1:1947-13265 GCA_016106625.1 Dracogyra subfuscus
AATTACGGTTATATCGGCGTCGGACATATGGTTATGTCGAGAAAAAAACCCAGTGGTCAGCTGACGGGGATCGATCCTAGACCGATCACGCATCAGGCCTCTTACAACTAACTATATGTCATAGTTACCAAAAGTTTGCCATCCAAAAGCCGATGATCAGTAAATCAGTGTGCTCTAGTGGTGTCATTATAATTTACCAATAGGGTCCATTACAGAGCTTGAACTTAAGAAAAATGAAAGAAAGGAATGTTTTATTTAACAATGCACTCAACACATTTTATTTACGGTTATATGGCATCAGACATATGGTTAAGGACCACACAGATTTTGAGAGGAAACCCGCAGTCGCCACTCGTGGGCTACTCCGATTAGCAGCAAGGGATCTTTTATTTGCACTTCCCACAGGCAGGATAGCACAAACCATGGCCTTTGTTGAACCAGTTATGGATCACTGGTCGGTGCAAGTGGTTTACACCTACCCATTGAGCCATGCGGAGCACTCACTCAGGGTTTGGAGTTGGTATCTGGACTGAAAATCCCATGCCTCGACTGGGATCCGAACCCAGTACCTACCAGCCTGTTGACCGATGGCCTAACCACGACTCCAACGAGGCCGGTTTGAACTAAGAATGTGTATTAAAAGTTTTTTAGTAGGTTACGAAAATGGACATGTTGAAAGAAACAACCAACTCTAGGAGATCAGTATTTCTAATTGAATAAAATGTTTCCTGTAATACCTTTTTTTTTATGGATGTCATTTAAAACCACAATTCTGGCTTTAGTACTTCCTATATTTCTGTTATTTTCGGAGCATTGCTTTAATAGCTTCAGTCCACAACTATGAACATGTTGAAAGAACCAACAAAAGTAAGGATATGTGTTTTTTTAATTGAAACTAGATCTATAGGAGAATTATTGAATAAAATTTTACCTCTAATAAATATCATTTGAAATTTTCTGTTTTGGCACTTCCTACATTTCTGTTATTTTCAGAGCATTTGCTAGAGGCCATGTTACAGACACATTGCCAGCACGCTTTGGAATCCCTGCGCCTACAACATCAACACCATCTCCGCCAGCAGGACATCCTCCAGGAAAAACAGATTTGTGTGGAGAAAACGTTGTTGTGGCAGAATCGATCCCGGAACACTGTGAGCCAGGCATCGCAGACACAGGGAACCTACCAACTGAGTCAGAATGATGTGGATGCTGATGCCGAGCTCTTTTTGAGAACCGATGGTGAGGAACTGTACAAGACTCTGACAGAGACGGACAGTCTCTTGAACTTCCTTGCTCTGAGAAAGCAGAGTCTGTCCCTGGCTTATCAGAGAGACACGCAGCCGAAACCAGAGTTTGTCAAGATTCCCAAGGACGACAAGACTGTGATCGAGGAATTGCGAATACACAATGACGAGCTGAGGAAGTGCATTCGGCAGTTGCTTGAGGAGGTGGAAGACCTAAGAAAGGAGAATCTAGGAAAGGACAAGAAGGAGCAGTCGGGACAGACAGGTGAAGAGTTTTTGTCGGATAATTTGACATTCGACCTGCCACCTTTAGAAATGCCGACTTTGAATCTGGATATGTGGAAGTCAGACTGCAAAGATCAAGACACCAGTTTTGAAGAAAGTGTGTCAACTGTGGAAGATCATGTCTGAATGTTCTTTACAGTTGGAATCAGAATGTTTGTCTAGGAAATGGTGGGGACTAGATTAGACATTTTTAATATGTGATGTCTCAGTCATTTAGATTTTTTTATAAATAACACTGAAGTATCAAGTTGAGATTAAGAACAGATTGAGTTGTAAATGTGTTAATTATGTGTTGATATCGAAGATTCTGAACATAAAAGGAACAAGATGTAGATTAGTAGAGTGATTAATTGCCTGATGTGCACGTGTCATATGGCTCACGTGCTATACATCAAGTGTCCACAAATCAGTCTAGAATATTTTTGGAATAGAGGAATAAAGTTCTAGTTTACAGTTCACCACATAACCAACTGGCGGTGTGCATGAATTTAGAATTACACACTCAATACACAGACAGAACAATGGAACATGCTAAATATTGTGCTACGTGATGATTGATTAATCATTTTATTCTATGGATTTCATTATTTAAACAGAGAAAAAAATGTGGAGGAAAGGCATGACAATGAATTAGAAATGTAAATGAATATCTTAAGTTTAAAGTGCTATGCAGGAAATAATTTTAATACTGAATCGTACAGAATGAGTCATCAGCCTTGCATTATAACCTTGTCATCTGGAAAGACCTATTACAAAACAGAGAGGTCACACATTCATGCAGGTTTTTTCTTATGGCTAATCAAATGGTGGTATCATAAAATCAACTTACATGCAGTTCGGAGCAACAGATTAACCAGAAATTGTTACGGTTGTGGCAAAAGTTGCTGTGTACACCGATAATCTTTAACAAACAGGATTGTATAATCGCAAATAACTTAATTCTACTTGATCTCTTTTGTATGTCAGTTTGTTAGTAAATATAGATTTTTTTTTTAAATGGCAATTATAGTAGTATCGACTCGACATTAAGAACTAATACACTTTTTGTCAGGTTAATTATAAAGTTTTTTCACAGATGATTTATAAGCAATATGATTTTTTTTATTTTATACCGTATAAAAAGAAAAATGCTGAAAAATATCCATTGGTCCTAAATTTGTTTAGTACAATGTTACGGTCTAATTTTTGTACACACAATCAAATGTGAGATGAAAATTTAATGTACTGTTATTGTTGTTTAGAAATGTTAATAAATGTCGAAATTATGTAAAACACTTAACAATATGACTGGAGAACATTGATTAACTACGTAAACATGTGCTATTGGGATATCAACAGTGATGTCATTAAAAATAAAAAAGAGCAGGTGAAAATCAAATTATAGGCAGCCATTAATAAACAAAAAGTCGACAAGCATTGTTTATTGATTGTTCGTTACCTGGCGACAATCGATTCTATAGCTGGTGAAAAATCGGCTCAGAAAGAAATGTTTTATTTAACGACGCACTCAACACATTTTAATTACGGTTAAGGACCACAGAGACATTCAGAGAGGAAACCCACCGTCGCCACTTCATGGGCTACTCTTTCCGATTAGCAGCAAGGGATCTTTTATATGCACCATCCCACAGACAGGATAGCACATACCACGGCCTTTTGATATATCAGTCCAGGGTTCTTACACTTGTAAAAACATGAAATTCAAGGACATTTTCCAGGACTTTTTATTTTTCCAGGACATAAAATGTTCATTCAATGTTTGTTTTTAGAAGAAATTGTTGTCTAAATGTAGACAGGTCATGGGAACAACAAAAGCAAAGTTGAGGAAAAATAAACCACCAAATTTGTTTTCTAAATTTCCAGGACACAATAAATTTTACTGCTTTTTCCAGGACGTTCCAGGCCTGGATTAAAAAATCACAGAATTCCAAGATTTCCAGGATGCGTAAGAACCCTGCAGTTGTGTGCGGGCAGCACAGCCCAGTGGTACAGTGCCCGCCTGATGCACGGTCGGTCTAGGATCGATCCCCGTCAGCTAACCATTGGGGATTTTCTCGACATAAACTTGTCCGACGCCGATATAACCGTCATTATAATGTGTTGAGTGCATCGTTAAACAAACCAAAAACCAAAAACCTGCAGTTGTGGTGCACTAGCTGTGATGAAAAATAGCCCAATGGGCCCACCGACGGGAATAGTTACCTGACCGACCACACATTGAGCGAGCACTGTACCACTGAGCTATGTCTCGCCCACAGGCCGATAGGTACTAGATTTGTATCACACCTGAGGCAATGGGGGATTTTTCATGCCAGTACCGGCTCCAACCCAGAGCAAGTGCACCACTAGGCTCAATGGGTAGGTGTGTAAGGCCATATACACAGCATTTCACCAACTTCATGGGTGCGTTTCCACATGGGGGACGATTACTCCGCATGCACTGCAGGTTCAGGGTGCCCTGGGTCGTGATACAGTCAAGTAGTCCCATATTGAAATAAAAATTCTGTGGTTTCACCATTTACCTCATCATCCATGTTTGCAATTTCAAAAAAAAATTAAAAAAATCTTTGTTAAATGTTTCTGGGGTTTTTTTTTAAAAAAACACCCACAAAAAACCTGGTTTTTGTAGCTTATGTCATAGGCAGTGATCACCATGGAGAAACCAATCGGATGTTAAGTTTTGTTTAACACCACCACTAGAGCACATTTATTTATTATCGGCTAGTGGATGTCAATTTTGGTAATTTTAACAGACTTTTCCATTAGTAGCAAGGAATCTTTTGTATGCACCATCCCACACAGGGTAACGGATACCGTGGCTATGGTGCACTGGCTAAAACAATAGCCCAATGGGCCCACCTATGGGGATTGACAAAGCATTAAGCAAGCTCTATTACTGGGCTACCTCCCCCACACCCCACCCTGAAGTATTTAAATAACATTCCAATAGGGAGTAAAACAAAATCTTCAACTACAGCCAAGCATACATGGTGAATAGGAAGAGTTGAAATAATATTTTTTTTTAAATTCTTCCATTTTAAAAACCTCCCCAATCCAAATCATTCAGATTTTCTCACATTGTGAACATTAAAAATAAAGAAGACAATAAAATCAAAAACAATGATATTTTTAATGCTTTACTGTAAGAACGTGACAGAACGTGGAAATGAACAAGTCCACCAGATCTGACCGAACCATTTACAGGCATACGTACTTTTTCAAGGTACAAACAATTTGCAGTTATTGTTTTAAATATACATCATACAGGTACAGATTTCAGTGGTTGGGTTTCAGACAGTTCAAAGTTAACATTAAACAGTACGTGGTCTGCAACGAACACTGTATATACATGACTTGGTGCACTACCAATAATCAAAAACTCGATGCATATATCTACAAATGAATGAAACCAAAAAAAAGAAAAGAAAAAAGCAGCAGCCATGTAGCAACATCTATACAATGTCTCTGATTTCACTGTAATTCATTCTCTTGTTACTAATACTCAAAATCTATAAATATACACGGATTTACAACATCTAACTACCATGATGCTGATATAAATATAGTTATAATGTGTATGTATAAGTCATCTCCACTGGGCAGGTCTCCCAACATGTCTAAACCTGTTCCCAGAACAGATGTGTGTAAACCTTAAAGTGGATAGGGTAACATAAAAAGTACCCATCATACTACAGCCCTCAAAACATTCTAAATAATCAACCCACAGACTAAACCACCGCAGATGAATATTTTACAGATATGTTGCTAATTCAAAGTCAAGTGCTTCATTTGTACATGGCGAGAATAATTCACCATATTCCTTCCCCCTCCTCCCTCCATACAGACAAAATTATATCACATTTACAGCAATTGTCAAATCACCATCTTAACATGAAGTAACTTGTATTTGCTATACTATTTTAGTTGCATAATATTTAATTGGAATCATGCCACAACAGCAGAAAACCAAGATGAGTCTCTTTTAAAGGCATATTGTCACAAACCACTGACCTATTTAATGGTTTAACTAAGTATTACCTGAACAAATATAATTCGATTTGTCCCTAAATGTACTTATCAAACCATCTTCATAACACCATAGTCCATTTATTAACGACATTTTGTAAAAATAATCGAATTATGGCAATGGTCCATAATTCAAAAAAACTAAAATTGTCAAGAGAGATGACATGGATTTTACTCTATCATGGTTTAGTTAAGGCGATGTGATAGCTAGATTTGGTTTCCAACAATTGATGTAATTTTTATTCATCAATTGTTTTTGTTTTTATAGAAATAAAATCCTTAAATCTGTGACAGTATGCCTTTAAGACCACCATATATTTATATATACACTGTGCACATTGAGATGAGATTCATCGAGGCTTGCTGCTCTTTGTAAGTTTGATGATATACACTGCATTCAAGTCTTATAATACATGTGACTTTACAAGATGATTTTTTCAAATAATCAAATTAACCTTCAAACTGACCCCCTCCTCCCCCCACCAACCCCTGCAATGCAAAGGTAAAGAAGCCACATCATAAATAAAAGTGTTGCATGTTTAGCAATGAACTTAATGCACGGACTGCTTTACAGCAACAGATAATGGCCAAGCGTCTTTTGGCGCAGTGGACATCACGCTGGTTTCGAGGACAATACTAGGAGGTACTTGGGTTTTGCCTTCGTCTCGTTTTTGTATTTCTTGCCTTTGTAAAATCTAGTAGTGTCGTGATGGGAGTACAGGGTCACATTTGCATTTGAGGCGAGCACCAAACCACCAAATAAACATGACAAATGCCGAAACAAAATACTACAGTACATGTAGGTAATAATGCCACATTTGATAAAATAACTGGCCTCGGTGGTGTCATGGTTGAGCCATCAGACATAAGGCTACTACTGGGTCCTACCCAAAGCAAGTTTGAGCAACTCGATGGGTGGGTGTAAGACCACTATACAGTCTTCTCTCTCACTATCAACTAACCTACTGTCCTGGACACAGCCCAGATAGCTGAGGTGTTTGCCCAGGACAGCGTGCTTGAAACTTAATTGAATATAAGTATGAAAATATGTTGAATGATGCAATGAAGGCTGAATTTGGGATTCTCATTTTTGTATGCTTACCTCTGACAGGTCATACCATGTTATGGTGCCATCCATTCATCCTTCCTTGCATAAAATCATATAGAATCATCAAATATTGCAAACAAGTACAACTTGGGATGACAGTGTGTTGCACTCCAAATCTAGGTCACCACGACCTACTTTTCCCAAATGGATAACACTAAAGGAAATCCGTGTCCAGACTAAATCTTCCTCATCACTTCTTAACACATTCAATGTGTGTACTTTTCCATCAATCTCCTGACAGGCATATCGTGTACCTCACTGGCACTATTTGTTAATTAATTTTTCTATGGGCTGCCGAATAATATCTACCCAAACCCTTCCAAGAACCAGACAACCTTACTGCATTACGGAGGATACTTTAATAACCCTGTATCTGAATGTTGTTTGTAGCATAGATGGGGAAGAAATAATAAAAAAAATTAAATGAAAAAAATCAAACAAATTACTCTATATTAAAACAGTCAATAATTTACATAAAATTCAACATGAATATAACAATTTCTCTACAAAGCATCATATAAAAACATCAAATATACATCAATGATAGAACTTCCAAAGCAATAAAGATACCCCACATATTAAATCATTGGCAACCATAAAATATATTTTCAACAGCAACAAATACAACAGTGCTCGCACACATACACACAGTGACACATGCACGCAGAGTAATATGTACATTTTATATGCAGCACACGGTTACTCCATTTATACATAATATGTACACCAGCATTATAATCCGATATTATATATAACTGAAAATGATTAAAAAAAACAAAAAAAAAAAAAACTCATCCAGTCCCATGATGAAACATTTAAAAATAACATACCGTTGCAGTCTGCAACAAAAATAATTTTTACCCAGAATGACTATTCAATATTTTCATATGCAAGTTAATTAAAATTATACAAGAGAACTTCCATCTCCGATAAACTGGTGGAAGCTATGGTTGAAATGCCCTTTTCATTGAATTCCAAGGAGTAATTTTGGTACTCTCAATTAATACAGCAGACAATTTTTCAATAGTTCTATAAAAAGGGCGTTCCATATAAAATAATTCAGGAATAGTCATTGTAAACATAACGTGGAATGGACAGTAATAAAGTCTGTATCTGGATAAAAGCAAACAGATTTGATCATCTAAAATGATCTTCTCCAAAATAATTCAGGAACCCATTAATGATCTTTCCAAAATAATTCAGGAACGCATTAATGATCTTTTCCAAAATAATTCAGGAAAGCATTAATCCACCCTCCCAAAAAAAACGAAGAAGAAAAAAAACAAAAAACAACAACAACCCAGTTTGATTATGATACCCCTGCTCAACTTAATAATAATAACAATAATAGTAACCAGGCCATTTTTTTCCCATAAAGCAAATAGCATCAATTATCTTGTCTAAAAGCTGAAACTATTCAAACTTTAAACTGCTAGCTCTAGTAAGCACTTCAAATACGTTTTAAAACTAGGATATGTTTTTTTTTTTTAGTCTTGAAAATAAAAAGATTCAAAAACATTTACTACATCAACACAATTTACACATCACAACAGTTTTACATGCAATTTCTGCATCAACTCTGTTATGAAATCACAAATGCTTTGTAAATTATTTTCAAAACTATGATGGTACTGCACTCCAAAATATATGTAACAGAATGATTAGGCAAATAAAGAGCAAACTTATTTTTAGGACTATACCCTTTACGTCTTGTAACAGTTCATTAAAATGTATTTATAATTTACAGTGATGTACCATATACAAAGATTAACGTAATATGCATGTAGCAGTAAAATATACAGTTTAATACTACAGTAACTGTTAATGATTCTTTAGTCAAAAGAACTCTCTGGCAAAAACACCCAACTATTATTATTTTTATTTTTTTTAATGTTTTATTTAACGACGCACTCAACACATTATGATTACGGTTATATCGGCATCGGACATATGGTTATGTCGAGAAAAACCCCAGTGGTTAGCTGACGGGGATCGATCCTAGACCGACCGCGCATCAGGCGGGCACTGTACCACTGGGCTATGCTGCCCGTTCCCCAACTATTAAATGCATCTTGTTTTAATTTACGTTACTGATAATGGACTACCTGTTGGAATGGGGTAAACAAGACAATGAAATCTGCTACTTATTATTAATGAAATGGAAACAAATTGCTTCAACAACCAGAAAATATTAATGGCTTTATGCACAACTGCCAACTATGAAATGTCAAATATGAAAACAATACAATGTAATTTTGTACAGGACTGTGGACTGGAATTTCAGAGTGAGGGAGGTCTGATAAAATATCCATTCTAGTACTCTGCTAAAATATTATTGGAACAAACATTTCAAATTTCTACAAGAAGTTCTATCATATAGTCTAACACATCACAGATTAAAAAAAAATTAATGACCCCATCCATCCCTTTACAATGAAATAGTTAAAAGACAATGCTCTACACTTTATGAATACACCCGTTCTAACGCCAACCTTACAATACTGAGATCAATCAGAGGTTTTCAGGTTTTAACAAAATAATATAGACTAGTATTCATCGATTCATGAATAATGAAAAATTATGTTAAAACTGTTTTTATATGATCCATTTTATACAGTAGTCTTTCGGAATACAGAATATTTAATACTTAACACTTACAGCTAAAAATCTTCACTTCATAGTTTTGTAATTAATTCCAACTGTCGTTAAGTGATATTAACAGAACACATTTTATTACGAGACAAATTTTGTGATGTGCTTAGTGAACAAAGTTCAAAAGAAGCAATTAAATAACCAGTCACCATGGGGACACGTTCTGAACGAGATGCAAGTAACGTTTATGCTACAAAGTTCTGACAGTAAAATCTAATGATATTTAATCATTACACACACACACACACCACCTCTTAATTGAACATTTCACATGTTTTATCTCAATTTGGTACCAATCTTTCAAATAATGCTTGTAAAACATGAAACCGACAACCAGTACATTTCATAGCAATATCAGTGCTAGTTGCTTCTTTACTGATTAATCACATCATCCTTGGTTGTTTTTGTGTTTTAATGAGCACTGCACTCATAGCCAACCACTTTGGATAAGTAGCCTCCTGCATGGAAACCCAAAGAAAACACATTGGATTTTAATGTACACATGTTTCAAAGTTTCCACAAGGAGTTCTGTTCATTTTCCACAATACTTGAATGTTTGCAAAATAAAAGACTTAAAATAATATCAATAAATAAACGAAAATGTGTAACTGATACACACCTTAAAAGTTATATAAAAAAAAATAAAACAAAAACAAAAAACTGAAGAAGAAAAAAAGAAAGATAAAAGTCTCCTTAACTCATAACTCTTATCTTTTTCCTTTTTTTGTTTGTACATTTTTTACTACATTAGAGTGTTTCTTTATCTCCCTCCACTTAGTGCAGGCAATTTTAAAACCAAAATCAGCCTCCACATCTTTTTAACTACATTTGTATCAACAAAAACTGTTGACAGTTATGTTAATGTGGTTAACTTCGATACCCCCCCATCCCACGTATTGTTTTGACAGGTCTTTTTCAACTATCAGGACTTGTGTATTTTTAGCACATGACTGATTTCTGAAGTGTGCCTGCCAAAGAATCACGTTACACGCTGAAGATCACTTGTTTCATTCAATCCGTTAACTGTACCCATCACCACATTTGTGTGTTTCATGTTATCAGCTGTCAAGACAC
Source organism: Dracogyra subfuscus (assembly GCA_016106625.1). NCBI lineage: Eukaryota > Metazoa > Mollusca > Gastropoda > Neomphalida > Peltospiridae > Dracogyra > Dracogyra subfuscus. The sequence continues at coordinate 12,337 of JAECMU010067970.1, forward strand.
GGAGATGAACGATCCTCCATGCTAGTCAATTTTCACAGTCGAATAGATTTTTCTCACAAATTTGCTAGTCCCAAGATAACCAAAAGTACCTGGAAAAAAACAAAGGCAGACATAAACATACATAATAGATTTTTTTTTTTTTAGAAATCAAATGATGGAATCGGAAAGTAAATACATGTAGTCACAACATATGCATACCAGAACGGATCAAATGTAAAGAGGGGTGGGGCAAACCCATGATACTTTTTTTTTTTGGTGGTTTGTTTAACGACGCACTCAACATATTATAATTACGGTTATATCGGCGTCGGACATATGGTTATGTCGAGAAAAAAAACCAGTGGTTAGCTGACGGGGATCGATCCTAGACCGACCGCGCATCAGGCGGGTACTGTACCACTGGGCTGTGCTGCCCGCAACCCATGATACATAAAGTAATAATTAGTATGCCTCCTGCTGAGACCAAACTCTATCACCTATGATCAACTGTGAAACAGCCAAGTCAGCGAGATTATTTTGTATCTCATTAATTTTCATTCTCCTGACATGAAAATGATAGTAAACCAAGTTAAAGTATGTTTTCTTTAATGACTGCACTAGAGCACATGGAAAAATCCTCGGCTACTGCATGTCAAACATACATTAACTGCGACATGATGTCTTCAGAGAAAACTTGCTACATTTTTACATTAGCAGCACCAGACATGCCTGGTCATGTTAAGATGGGCATACCTCATGTTAAGTTTGTGTTTTGTTCATGACACCACAAAAGCACATAAATTAATCGGCTATTAGATACCAAACATTGGTTAATTCTGAGGAAGTCCACTACATTTCCCCATTAGGTTGGTACAGGATAGGGCATTACATGGTTCTTACACTTGGAAACACATCAAATTCAAGGACATTTCCAGGACTTTTCCAGGACA
>JAECMU010068031.1:2775-20119 GCA_016106625.1 Dracogyra subfuscus
TTTTTTTTTTTTTTTAATAAAAAGCAAATGCACTGAAAATGATGAAAATGCTCCAAAAAGTGTTTGGTCTACCATGCCCTGCCTAATTTCTAGGGTAATCACTAGCTAACTGTTGTAAGCTAGTCAATGTTTTCGTCATTTGCTTTTTCGTACACACAACGTGGCGTATTTCCTTTGATGTCCAATGTGCAGATTCATGTTTATTTTTATGTGAGTAAAAAGTGTGCATTTGAAAATAGCAGAGATTGATGCTGTAAAATATAATAAGGTGCAGAAAAATAAAGGAGGGCGGCAGAACATGAAATAAAAGGGAAAGGAAATGTTTTATTTAACAACGCACTCAACACATTTTATTTACGGTTATATGGCATCAGGACCACACATATATTGAGGGAGGAAACCCACAGTCGCCACTTCATGGGCTACTCTTTTTTGATTGTCATGTCATAGGGTTTTACGTGCATATTCAGAACAAGCTGTTGTAGTGCACGCCTGTCTTGGGTGCAGGGACCGGCTCCTCCGCCCAGGACAGAAAACTTGGGTGTGGGAGAGGAGGGACTGGCAGGTGCAAGAAAGCACCAGCAGCCCGACAAAAGTCAGTAGCAGGTGCTTTCTTGATTAGCAGCAATGGATCTTTTATATGCACCATCCCACAGACAGGATAGCATATACCATAGTCTTTGATGTACCAGTCGTGGTGCAATGGCTGGAACAAAAAATAACTTGAAAGGATGGTGGCAAATGCTTAAATGAAGCAGTGAGAACACTGGGGATGGTGCATATAAAAGATCCCTTGCTGCTAATGGAACAATTTTCCTGTCCTGTACCTTAATACACTCAAAAATAATTTCTTTCGTTCTTGCCGTCAACCATGTTTTGTAAATAAGCGTAGGAATACATACTATTGGAAATTGTCCGTCTAAAAATAAAAATAAGTATTGAATCAACAAAAACAGTGTATATATCTTTATTTTAACTTAAAAATACAACTATTCTTCCGTAAAGTTATCATCAAGTCAAAACTGAAAATAATAAATCAGTTATTAATTAGAACTATTTTTTCACTTAAACACGTAATTTCATCTGGCGGAGGAGCCGGTCCCTGCACCCAAGACAGGCGTGCACTACAACAGCTTGTTCTGAATGTGCACGTAAAACCCTATGACATGACATGACAATCAAGAAAGAGTAGCCCATGAAGTGGCGACTGTGGGTTTCCTCCCTCAATATGTGTGTGGTCCTGATGCCATATTTTTTATGAGGTTTATGGAAGGATAACACTTGTTTTTTTAGTGACATCAGCCAATCAGAATACAGTAAATCGTATAAATTCAGAAAGTTTGTAATTATATAGAAATATTATGATTTGAACCAAGTGTTTAACCCGGAATGTTACTGAAAGAAATGCGGAACATGACAAAACTTTGCAAAATGTACCCATAAATTTCACTTGCCGTCTTCTTTTTCTAATTATTATTCTACAGACTTCTGCCCTTGATCCCAGGAAGGGAGAAGTCAGTTCTACTTTTTTTCAAATCTAGATTAGGGCATGGAAAAAAACAACAAAACTTAAGTCATTAAAACGTCTTAGTCCGATGTTTAAACTTTTTTACAAACGAAACAAATTAAGGATAGTCCTTTAAACTGCATGTAGGCTTTTGCTTGTGTTTTTCATTCTAGATTACAGGGCTTGAATTTAATTGTTTTTAAATGTTTTAGACATTAAAACGTCATTGTTAGTCAGAAACATCTTTACAAAGGAAACCAATTCGTATAGTCCTTTAAACTAGGCTGTTGCTTGTGATTTTCATTCTAGATTACAGGGCTTGTATTTAATTTAAAAAAAATGTTTTAGACATTATAAAGTCATTGTTAGTCAGAAACATCTTTACAAAGGAAACAGATTTGTATAGTCCTTTAAACTAGGCTGTTGCTTGTGGTTTTCATTCTAGATTAAACATTAAAATGTCTTCTTTAGTCAGAAACAGCTTTACAAAGGAAACAGATTTGGCTGTTGCGTGTGTTGTTAAATCTAGATTGGGGCTTAAAAAATAAAACAAATATATAATTTTAGACATTAAAACATCATCACCAGTTGCATTATTATATATATATATATATATATATTTTTTTTAAATAATTGTACAAAGGAAACATATTCGGGATAGTCCCTTCAACTCGGCTGTTGTTTGTGTATTAACCCATTTCACCTTTGTAAACCTATAAATCAGTTCACCCACACTGTATACATGTATACTTCCCCATGTCAAAAACTGAGCTCCAACATAACATCTCTAGACAGATACGTGTTACAAATTATTACACTGTTTCACAGGGAACACAGGGCTTCTAGATTATGGTAGCCCCACTCCCACGGCTAGTGATATTTAGTGTTGGGCTAGTAAATACCTAAAACAACTAGCCCAATGGCTAGTGGGGAAAAAAAAAAAACCCTTGTCAAATACTGCCCTCTTTCCACCCCCAATCTAAGGATTTTAAAGCTCTATATCCCTTTTTAGGTGACATCTGATTATTACTATTAGTAAAATTGTATTAATATAAAGTAGGGCTAGTGAATTTTTAATCATGGCTAGTACATTTTTAAAATCACTGATCCTATGGCTAGTGGATTTTTATAACATTCTAGAAGCCCTGCAGGAACAACAAACATATATGTGTATGTGTATGTGTATGTGTATGTGTATGTGTATATGTGTATATATATATGCATCACAACTGAAGTAACAAAAGTGGTGGTATGTACTATCCTGTCTGGGATGGTGCACATAATATATCCCTTGCTGCTAATCAAAAAAAAGTAGCCCATGAAGTGGTGACAGCGGGTTTCTCTCTCAAAATCTGTGTGGTCCTTAACCATATATATCTGACCCCATATAACCATAAATAAAATGTGTTGAGTGCATTGTTGACTAAAACGTTTCTTTTCTTTTTTTCATTCATTAAAATAAATGGGAAAAAAAGTTGTCCTGAACGGGGAGGGGGGGAGGGGGTCTGGACCCCCTCAACATCCCCTCTGGATCCACTCCTGCTCCCCTCCTATGAGTTAACATATTAATATCAGTTAAATATAAAGCATTATATACATGTATACACTGGTAAAGCACTCACTTGATGTACGGTTAGTTTGGGATCGATCCCTGTTGGTGAGCCCATTGGGCTATTTCTCCTGCCAGCCAGTGCTCCTCGACTGGTTTATCAAAGGTCGTGGCATGTGCTATCCTGTTTTTTGGTATGGAGCATATAAAAGACCCTAGCTACTAATGGAAAAAGGTTGCGGGTTTCCTCTCTATAACTATATGACAAAAATACTAAATGTTCGACATTCAACAGTCGATGATTAATACATCAATGTGCTCTAGTGGTGGTGTTAAACAAAACATACTTGAACATTTTTTTAATTTGGCAATGTACAGAGTGAACCTTGATATTCTTGTCTTCTAATTCATTCATTCATTAATTCATTAATTCATTTTATTATTCATTCATTCATTTACTCATTGATACTCTTGTCTTCTAATTAATTAATTCATTCATTCATTCATTCATTTACTCACTCATTCATTCATTTATTCTTTCATTCATTCATTCATTCATTTACTCATTGGTACTCTTGTTTTTGAATTAATTAATTAATTAATTAATTAATTAATTCATTCATTCATTTATTCATTTACTCACTCATTTATTCATTCATTCATTCATTTAAACACTCAATCGTTCATTCATTCATTCATTTACTCATTCACTCACTTACTCATTCACTGATTCATTCATTCATTCATTCATTTAGTACACTTTATGACAACAAGGATGTAAAATTAATTGTAACAAGACTTTCCTTGGTCTTAATTAGGAGTGTCACCTTTCCTAGCTGTAGGCCAACCGGCTGTTGACAACATGAAGTCACCCAATTATTCATCTTACTCCATATTTTGAAAATGTAGCAGGTTTCCTCTCTCTCTGTGTATATATCAAAGTTATCAAATGTTTGACAGATATATGCAGTAGGTGATGATTAATAAATCAATATGCTCCAGTAGTGTCAAAACAAACTTTTTTACTTTTATTTGGCAATGGCTAGCTCTGGCCCCGTGCTTGTAAACCTTAAAGGGACATACCCTAGTTTTTAAATACTAAGGTATATTTTTGACCATTATAGCCCAGCCCTTGAAATTCAGATAAGATTGCTACGGCAGTTATGTGCCGTCACAAATAAATTTTGCAACAGCACCATGGCGGCAATTTTAAAGAAAAGATTAATGCTGTCAAAATTCTTGACATATGATGCATTGCTGTAATAATATGCTAAAATATAACATCTCAACTTTACTTTCGTAAGCTTCTATATTGAAATAAACCAATTTATATTAATTGAGGAAACTGAGGTACACACAATAAATTTATGCTTTTTGGGGATCTGTAATTGGACAGAGAGAAATGCCTACAGACTTTTCACCACTCACAGATTTGCGACGGCAATGAAATGCTGTCGCAAATCAAGTTTGCGATAGCTTTTGTGACGGCATTGCCGATTGCCGCCGCAAATTTTGAGGGCTGATAGCCTTTTTTGATAACTGAAATCATACATTACGTAGATTTTAGATGATCAATTTCCGTACATTCAATGTGTTTTTGGTCATTCTGGTGGTTTTCATATTAAAGAAACCCACATGTTCGTCTGAGAAAAAAACAGTTATGGAGTCAAGTTTTAGTCTTTTTTTAGAGGGTATTTCACCATTTTCAAATTCACAGACTCATGTTGCACTCAATTATAACTTTATCCAAATATGTTTCAGGTTTGTAGATTAACTAAACTTAGTGTTAATTTTCATGGGCAGAAACTAGGGTATGTCCCTTTAAAGTCTAGAGGTAAGACTTTAACGTCATGGCAACGCCATTTAAATAGCATTATGTTAAAGTGTAGACTTTATTAAAGTGTAGACTTTAAGTTTTATAAGCACGGATCCAGGGTGAGCAAAATGTTTCGTTAAATTGTCTATTGTATTAAACTTAAAAAATTGCAGAAATCATCATTTGATTTCTAAATTGTTTAAACAAAATTTAATTGAAATTATTTTGCCAAATTAAAATATAATTCGCCAAATACTTTAAAAAATCGCATTTTGATCTTATTTTTTAAATATGAATATCATGTAACCCCCACTCCACCTCACACCTATCATTGTAGTGATAATATTAGTCGTAATCTGTGTAAAAAATGCTTAGTCACAATGAATCATTTGAAATCATATACATACATATATATATATATATATATTTGTTCAATACAGGTAGTACTAAACCAAATAACTTCCGGCTGGGTCAAAGTTCAAGGTACAGGTTCAAATGTATGTGCAGCGATTTTAGCTTGGGGTGGGACGTTGCCCAGTGGTAAAGCGCTCGCTTGATGTGTGGTCGGTCTGGGATCAATCCCTGTTGGTAGACCCACTGAGCTATTTCTCACACCAGCCAGTGCACTACAAATGGTATATCAAAGACCATGGTATGTGCTGTCCTGTCTGTGGGATGGTGCATATAAAAGATACCTTGCTACTATATAAATGGAAAAATTTTGCAGGTTTCCTATCTAAGACTATATGTCAAAATTACTGACTAGCGATCCCCGTCAGGTTTTTCTCTCGACATAACCATATGTCCGACGCCGATATAACCGTAATTGTAATGTGTTGAGTGCGTCGTTAAACAAAACAATAAAAAATAAAAATTAAAATTACTGACTAGCTGATAATTAATAAATCAATGTGCTCTAGTGATGTCATTGAACAAAACAAACCTTGCTAATCAAAGAGAATAAGTAGCCCATGAAGTGTTGACAGCGGGTTTCCTCTTTCAGTATCTGTGTGGTCCTTAACCATATGTCTGATGCCATATAACCGTAATAAAATGTATTTGAGTGTGATGTTAAATGAAACCAGTTCTTTGTGGTGTCGTTATATATACAATTCAAAGTGTACGATCTTTGTAATGTGATTACCAGGACTTGAACTTAAGACATTTTTTACCTGCAGCAATTTTGAAAGGTTTTCACCTTAGGAAAAGTGTTCACCTAAATATACTAACTAACACAGCAGCGATGTACTGTGCCTGTCTAGGGCAATTTTAATCCAGTAAATTTAGCAAAAAACTAATAAAACATTAAATATATTAAAATATATTAAAAAGCCAAATTTTCCCTTCAAAGGATGACAAACATTATTCAGTGGCAAAACAAATGCAGTCATTAAACCCATGACCTTTGACACATCATATAGTGCTGCAGTGGCCGTTGGCATCCTTGTCACGTTTGAGTGGGCCATGTCGTTAAAGAAAGAAAGACTAATGTTTTTACACTTTGATTAGTTCACCAAAACCAATGCCCATGAATGCATGATTGACTCTTGATATATCTCCATTTGTGACCGGTTCAACAACATAAAAGTAAAGTTATCTTATACATCATATACTAACTAAAGTGTACCAGGTTTGGTTATTTTTTTGGTTAGTTTGTTTAACGACGCACTCAACACATTAAATTACGGTTATATCGGCGTCGGACATATGGTTATGTCAAGAAAAACCTCAGTGGTTAGCTGACGGGGATCGATCCTAGACCGACCGTGCATCAGGCGGGCACTGTACCACTGGGCTATGCTGCCCGCTAAAAGTGTACCAGATACTGACAGGCAAGCTAAGACGTCCACATATCCAAACATTCGGCCAGTGGCGTGGGCAGGGCCACTGGGGTGGTTGCCGTAGGTGCAAAATTCTGGACTGGTGGAAGGAACTCTGGGAATGCTAACGGTCCATTGGTTAGGGGGACGCAACACTTGCCTTGCCCTGGGCACTGGCAACCCATGCTATGTCACTGCATTCGGCTAATATACAGCGATATACGGTATACTATATCGTATCCGAGACAGCGACTTGTCTAAAACGGAATGCACAGTGTTCAAACAGATTAGGAAACTCAATACGGCCAGTTGTCAACTGATGTTCACACGGATTAGAGAACACACCAACTTGTCTGTGGGATGGTGCATATAATTTAAAAGCTAAATCCTGCCCCGTATCATTTGATTTCAACTTATTTTCATGCGTATATTTAGTTAAGGTTTAAGCACGTTGTCCTGGGCACACACCTCTGTTATCTGGTCTGTCTGTCCAGGACAGTGGGTTAGTGAGAGAGAAGATGGTGTAGTGGTCTTATTGAGTCATTAAAACTTGTTCTTGGTGGGAGCCAGAGCGGGCAGCATATCCCAGTGGTACAGTGCCCGCCTGATGCACGGTCGGTCTAGGATCGATCCCCGTCAGCTAACCACTGGGTTTTTTCTCGACATAACCATATGTCCGACGCCGATATAACCGTAGTTATAATGTGTTGAGTGCGTCGTTAAACACACAATAACAAAAAAAATGGTGGGAGCTGGTACCATGCTGTGAACCCAGTACCTACCAGCTTTGTGTCTGATGGTTTAACCACAACACCACCGAGGCCGGTTGTATGTATTTCATTTCGTTCCAATTTATTTTTGTGCTTATATCAAATTAAGGTTCAAGTATGCTGTCCTGGACACACACCTCTGTTATCTGGGCAGTCTGTCCAGGACAGTGGGTTAGTGAGAGAGAAGATGGTTTTGTGATCTTACACCTATACCCACTGAGTTGTTAAAACTAACTCTGGGTTAGTAAATAGTTCTTAATGGTTAATGAGAGACGAGAGGGTGTAGTGGTCTTAAACCTGGTAATTGAGTTGTTAATACTCCGTCTGGGTGGGGGCGGGACAGCGCTCACTCGATGCATGATCTGTCTGGGATCGATCCCTGTTGGTGGGCCCATTGGGCTATTTCTCATCACAGCCAGTGCACCACGACTGGTATATTAACGGCCGTGGTATGTGCTATCCTGTCTGTGGGATGGTGCATAAGAAAGATCCCTTGCTGCTAATCGGAAAGAGTAGCCCATGAAGTGGCGACAGCGGGTTTCCTCTCTCAATATCTGTGTGGTTCTTAACCATATGTCTGACGCCATATAACCATAAATAAGATATGTTGAGTGTGTCGTTAAATAAAACATTTCTTTCTTTCTTTCTTTCCGTCTGGGTAGTGGTGGTTGTGGGTAGGGATGGAACATAGCCCAGTGTAAAGTGCTCGCATGATGCGTGGTCATTCCAGCCAGTGCTCCACAACTGGTGTAACAAATGTCATGGTATGCACTATCCTGAATTTTGTGACTGGCGTCAGTGGTATTGTCGTTAGGCAGGACGTAGCCATTGGTAAATTAGCATTCGCTCGATGCGTGGTTAGTCTGGGATCGACCCATTGGGCTATTTCTTGTTCCAGCCAGTGCATCACGACTGGTGTATCAAAGGCTGTGGTATGTACTACCCTGTCTGTGGGATGGTGCATATAAAAGATCCCTTTCTACTAATTGAAAAGAGTTGTCCATGAAGTGGTGACAGCATGTTTCCTCTCTTTATATCTGTGTGGTCCTTAACCATAGGTCTGATGCTATATAATCATAAATAAAATGTGTTGAGTGCATTGTTAATAAAACATTTCTTTCTTTCCATATTATGCATATAACTGTAAATAAAATGTCTTGAGTGTGTAGTTAGATAAAACATTTCCTTCCATCCCTCTGGGTGGGAGCCGGAACCGAGCTGTGAACCCAGCACCTACCAGCTGTATGGCTTAACCACGACAGCACGGATCGATACGGTATCACTGGAGTTCATAATTGTCCGGTTATGCTCAATTAGTGTTACCAAGTGCCAACAAGTTGCAACTCCAAGTAAACACTGCCTGGTCCCGTATGTTCAATTGTACAGGCCAGCTATGTACCTGTATGTCCCTTATTGTGTTTGATCAGTCATTAATGATACTGTAGGAGATAATATTTCAGGAGTCCTGTTCTGTCCCTGTGTGGGTTACGCAACAGTAAGTTCAAACAAACCAGCAGCCGCATTGGTGACATGTACGTGGTGAACCAATGAAATCTCATGGTACAGTGCCCGCCTGATGCGCGGTCGGTCTAGGATCAATCCCCGTCAGCTAACCACTGGGTTTTTTTTCTTGACATAATCCTATGTCCGATGCCGATATAACCGTAATTACAATGTGTTGAGTGCGTCGTTAAACAAACCAAAAAAACAATGAAATCTCAAATTTTAAAGTTAAGTTTGTTTTGCTAAACAGCAACCCCGGACAAGAAATTCTATTAACGTGCCTAAAAGATCTCGCCAGTGAGCTGACCTGGGACAGATTAACGACACCACTAGAGCACATTGATTAATGAATCATCAGCTACTGAATTTGAAAAATTGTTTTTTCTTCTTCTTGTACGAGTTCTTTGAGGAAACCAGTTAAATCTTTCCATTAGTAGCAAGGGATCGTTTATATGCACTTTCGTACAGACAGGACAGCACATACCACAGCTTATGTCAGGGTGGGACATAGCCCAGTGGTAAATGTAGTTTATGATCAATCCATGTCTGTAGCCTACTCAGCTATTTCTCGTTCCTGCCAGTGCACCCTGACTGGTATATATCAAAGGCTGTGGTATGTGTTATCCTGTCTGTGGGATGGGTACATATAAAATATCTCTTGTTACAGATGTAGTAGGTTTTTTCTCCAAGACTATAATATGTCAAAATTACCAAATGTTTGACATCAGTAGCCGATGATTAAAGCGGCACTGTCTGGAATATTTTTTATTATTTAAGCATATAGAACAGAAAATCCCATTACGTTTGTTGCATATAAGATGCCGTGGTCTGAATTGGTTTGACTACACTGGCTTTTCCAAGTTAAAAATAAACCCAGAATTTTGAAAGTAGGACACTTTTGGCGGGCCCTCACTGGGCTAAAAATAGTACGATACGGCTATTGTTGCATTACAAAAAAACGAGCAAGCAATTCCTAGCAGACAATTACGATAACAGTAAATTTCAGCACTCATGTCGATGTTATAAACATCGGACTCGTATGCCTTTCGATTGCTACCTGTATTTCACACTTTTAAACACACTGTTATGCTAATTTTTTATTATTTACTACAACTGAAAATGTTTAGATTTTTAAAGAGTATCTTCATATAAAAACAACACAAAAACAAAATAACAACCAAGACTAATCTTCAGTCTTATTGGTACTAATATCCGGATAAATACAACTTAACCATTTTATTAAGCACTTTTATAATATCTGAAGTATCACTTTAAAAATCCTTCTGTACTACGGAAATATAAGATGTTCAACTAGTTTCGTATAAATTACACCACAACATGCATTATAAAAGGCGCACGAGTCCGGAGTGTAGAACGTCGCCATACGTGTCTGCTGCTAACGTTAATTACTTGCGAGGAATGACGGCTAGAATCCGTACGGTATTACAAAATGGCAAACATTGTTCTAACTGGCTAGTAAGCATTTGACGATATGCGTTAATGACGACAACTCACGAGTGAATAAAAAGTGCAGTGATAGGCCTACTTGTATTTGAACTTAGAACTTGACTGTATACGATTGAAACCAGACAGTGCAGCTTTAATAAATCAATGTGCTCTAGTGGTATCGTTAAACAAGACAAAGGAACTTTTTGTTTTGATGTACCGGTCTTTAATAGTACTCATATTAATGTGTTCTGTTGATGTGTTACATTGATAGTCTGCTGTATTGATGCATTTTATTTATATTCTACAGTTGATGTTACATTAATAATCGGTTCTGTTGATGTGTTACATTGATAGTCTGCTGTATTGATGCATTTTATTTATATTCTGCAGTTGATGTTACATTAATAATCGGTTCTGTTGAGGTGTTACATTGATAGTCTGCTGTATTGATGCATTTTATTTATATTCTGCAGTTGATGTTACATTAATAATCGGTTCTGTTGAGGTGTTACATTGATATCCTGCTTGGTCGATGTGTTTTATTTTTATTATGTGGTTGATATGTTACGTTGATAGTCAGTTTTTTTAATGTTTTATGTTAATAGGTTGCTGTATTGATGTACATGTATTATGTTGATAGTCTCATGTGTTGATGTATTATGATAGTCTTTTCTGTTGATGTGTTACGTTGATAGTCTGCTGTGTTGATATGAATGTTCATAGTCTGCTGTGTTGATGTGTTATGTTGATAGTCTGCTGTGTTGATGTGTTATGTTAATAGTCTGCTGTGTTGATGTGTTATGTTGATAGTCTGCTGTGTTGATGTGTTATGTTAATAGTCTGCTGTGTTATGTTAATAGTCTGCTGTGTTGATGTGTTATGTTAATAGTCTGCTGTGTTGATGTGTTACGTTGATAGTCTGCTGTGTTGATGTGAATGTTAATTGTCTGCTGTGTTGATGTGAATGTTGATTGTTTGCTGTGTTTATCCGTTACCCGATGACTTGCTCTGTCCATCCACGTGATAGTCGGCAGTGTTTTGCTGCCAGTGTTGGTGTGTACTGTTAACTACTGACCGGACATTGTTGTTGACCATTTGACAGATTACTGCCACCTATCTGTGTATTGTAATCAGGCGACTAATCGGTCAGTCTTAAATAGTCTATCACAGATCTAAAATAGGCCTGGCTATCTCCTGTCTTATCTAATGTGTTCATATTTGTATAAACACTAAGAACAATCCTATCATTGTCTAAGCTTAGTCTGCTTGCTCATTTCCACGTCTGCTAATGTTGACGTCTGCTTGCTCATCTCCACGTCTGCTAATGTTGACGTCTACTTGCTCATTTCCACATCTGCTAATGTTGACGTCTGCTTGCTCATCTCCATGTCTGCTAATGTTGACGTCTGCTTGCTTTTCTCCACGTCTGCTAATGTTAACGTCTGCTTGCTCATTTCCACGTCTGCTAATGTTGACGTCTGCTTGCTCATCTCCATGTCTGCTAATGTTGACGTCTGCTTGCTTATCTCCACGTCTGCAAATGTTAACGTCTGCTAATGTTGACGTCTGCTTGCTCATCTCCACATCTGCTAATGTTGACGTCTGCTAATGCTGACGTCTGCTTGCTCATCTCCACATCTGCTAATGTTGACGTCTGCTAATGCTGACGTCTGCTTGCTCAACTCCATGTCTGCTAATGTTGATGTCTGCTTGCTCATCTCCACGTCTGCTAATGTTGACATCTGCTTGCTCATATACACGTCTGCTAATTTTGATGTCTGCTTGCTCATCTCCACGTCTGCTAATGTTGATGTCTGCTAATGCTGACATCTGCTTGCTCATCTCCACGTCTGCTAATGCTGATGTCTGCTTGCTCATCTCCACGTCTGCTAATGTTGACATCTGATTGCTTATCTCCATGTCTGCTAATGCTGACATCTGCTTGCTCATATACACGTCTGCTAATGTTGACGTTTGCTTGCTCATCTCCACGTCTGCTAATGTTGACGTCTGCTTGCTCATCTCCATGTCTGCTAATGTTGACATCTGCTTGCTTATCTCCATGTCTGCTAATGCTGCTGAAAGTGGCATAGTAATACATGGCTGACATTGAGGGGAGGTAATCAGGAGGGTAATGGTTGTAATAAAAGAAATTCTTGTCTACTCCTGGAATAAAGGCCACCCCTGGTTATTAAATATTAATATGACCAGAACACATTAAATATACAGACACTAATATTCTAAACAAGAAAATATATATAAGTTTAAACATAGAAATATTTTATTAGTCCGAAACATCTTACAATGCAGCAAACTCAGGAATATCCCTTTAAATAAAACATTTCCTTCGTTCCAAATGTTTGACATCCAATAGCTGATGATTAATACATCTCTAGTGGTGTCATTAAACAAAACAAAACTAATTGCTATATATATACATATATGGCAGAGCTGCAGTGCTCATTTCGAGCCCTGCAATGATAATGAAAACAATTGGCTTGACCTCCGTCCGGGATGGTGGACTGATTGCTGTAGAGACAACACACCTTGTTACAGCATGGCCGTTAGCAGACACAGCACACCGACAAACAGTCGCATTGACACAGCAAGGTCAAAGTAGAACAAGGTCACCGCCTGTCCCTGTGCACTACGACTCAGTATTGCACACGCCTTCTAAATATGCAGATGAGTGTTACTTGCGTCATCATGTCACGGGCAAGCGAGTAACCCCAAGCCAGGTCTGCTCTGACAATAGCTCTCTAACACACCTATGGCAAGGCAAGTCCATTGATTTTAAAACACACTGTCATGCACACGCAGTGCGATCTTTCCCGCCGGGGTGATCCTTCTCTCTCTTTCTTGTAACAAACATGTCAGTAATGCAGTTGAAAGGCTGCTGAAGAGGCTGCCAAAGAGGCTGCCAATGAATCTGGTTTATGTAATGCGGTAGAGAAGGAAGCAGTCACTTTTATATTTATTTCATTAACGAGGAGGATGGGCCAAACAGGTCGTAGGCTTATTATAGTTTATTAACCAAAAAAACAAAAGGGTCTCACCATTGACTTTTGCGACTGGCCTCGGTGGGGTTGTCGTTATGCCATTGTACACAAGTAAGGTTGGTAGGTACTGGGTTCTCATCCCAGTACCTGCTCCCACCAAGAGCTAGTTTTAATGACTTTAAGCTTATTATTGTTTTATTAACAAACAAAAATAGGGTCTCACCATTGACTTTTGTGACTGGCCTTGGTGGGGTTGTCATTGGGCCATTATACACAAGTAAGGCTGGTAGGTACTGGGTTTGCATCCCAGTAGCTGCTCCCACCAAGAGCTAGCTTTAATGACTTCAGGCTCATTATTGTTTATTAACAAGCAAAAAAGGGTCTCACCATTGACCTTTGCAACTGGCCTCAGTGGGGTTGTCGTTAGGCCATTGTACACAAGTAAGGTTGTTAGGTACTGGGTTCTCATCCCAGTACCTGCTCCCACCAAGAGCTAGTTTTAATGACTTTAGGCTCATTATTGTTTTATTAACAAATAAAAAAGGGTCTCACCATTGACTTTTGTGACTGACTTTTGTGACTGGCCTCAGTGGTATTGTCGTTAGGCAGGACGTAGCCATTAGTAAATTAGCATTCGCTCGATGTGTGGTTAGTCTGGGATCGATCCCCATCGGTGGACCCATCGGGTTATTTCTTGTTCCAGCCAGTGCACCATGACTGGTATATCAAAGGCTGTGGTATGTACTACCATGTCTGTGGGATGGTTCATATAAAAGATCCCTTGCTGCTAATCGGAAAGTGTAACCCATGAAGTGGCAACAGCGGGTGTCCTCTCTCAATATCTGTGTGGTCCTTAACCATATGTTTGCCGCCATATAACCGTAAATAAAATGTGTTGAGTGCATGGTTAAATAAAACGCGCCTTCCTTTTTCTCTCTCTCACTAACCACTAGGGGCCAGGACATAGCCAGTGGTAAAGTGTGTGCTAGATGCTTGGTTAGTCTGGGATTGATCCCATTGGTAGGCCCATTGGGCTATTTCTCACTCCTGCCACAACGGGTACATGAAAGGCCGTGGGATGGTGCCTATAAAAGATATCTTCCTGCATGAGGAAAAAACCGGCCTCAGTGGCCTAGCGGTTAAGTCGCCAGACAACAGGCTGGTAGGTACTGGGTTCGCAGCCCTGTACCGGCTCCCACTCAGAGCGAGTTTTTAAGGACTCGTTGGGTAGGTGTATGGCCGCTACACCCTCTTTTCTCTCTCACTAACAATAACAACTAACCCACTAATTTCTATTCTGTCCTGGACAGACAGCTCAGATAGCTGAGGTGTGTGCCCAAGACAGGCGTGCGCTATAACAGCTTGCTCTGAATGTGCACGTTAAACAATATTGAAAATGAAAAATGAAAATGAGGACATTTTTTAGCTGACTACCGTACTTGTTACAATTACCAAATGTTTGAGATCCAGTAGCTGGCGATTAATTAATTATTGTGCTCTAGGGGTATCTGTGAGTGGTGAAAAGACTGTAGGCATTTCTCTCTGAACTCTGTCCAATTACAGATCCCAGAAAAAAAGCATAAATTTATCATGTACCTCAGTTTCCTCAATTAATATAAATTGGTTTATTTCAATATAGAAGATTACGAAAGTAAAGTTGAAATGTTATATTTTAGTATTTTATTACAATAGTGCATCATATGTGAAGAATTTTGACAGCATTAATCTAATCTTTAAAATTGCCGCCGTGGTGCTGTTGCAAAATTGATTTGCGACAGCACATAACTGCCATAACAAATGTGTCTGAATATCAAGGGCTGGGTATCATTAAACAAAATAAACTATTTTAGTAGTGAAATTGTCATTTTCAGTGCCTTTTACTTTTGGGAAGCTAGGTACCTAGATGTTTGGATTCATAGAATGGTTAGTTAAATAAAAAAACTAAACTTTACAAAATACGAATAAACTCCTAATATGTTATTCCATTCCAGAAGTGTACATATATGTTCAAATTTCTTCTATTTTTGAGGGGGCTTATTTCTTTTTTTCCTCTCTCTCACTCTTGTAAAAAATGACTTTTCAGAATATAAATAAACTCTACATTATTTAATTACAAAAATGTACATGTACATTCAAACATTTTTTTAAATTATTTTGTTTTATTTAGGGAGGGTGAGTGGTTTTTTTTGTGTGTTGCTTTTCTCTCTCTGTTGTAAAAACAATGTTATAAGAAATATAAAAATAATCCTCCTAATACGTTATTCTATTACAAAAATATACATGTATGTATGTAGTAAAAAAAACCCAAACAACACTACAAAATACCTATAAACTCCTATGTACATGTACATTCACAAATAATAAGTTTCGACTTTCTTTCTCTTTTCTCTCTGTTTTTTGTGTGTTTGATTTATCTATATTATAGCCTAAGGCAAGGTTCACCTAGAGGTAGCTACATTGTTCAAATTAATGGTGTGGTTTTTTCATATTTTCCACTCACACAGTACCAGCCACCAAACACCTATGACCGGCAGTGTACTAAGTGACCCTTGTCTTGTACCCGATGACCCATGGTGTTGTTAGTGACCCTGCCTTCGGCTATTCATTTATCTTGGTTTATTTTTGATATATGACAAGATAACTGACCTCGGTTACGCTGTAGTTAACCCATCGGTTTTGAACGTACAAAATGTCGTAGGTACTCAGTAGGTCTAGTAGGACCAGCTTGTACCGGGCAGGACTCAGGTTAGGCTATCTGATTGGTTACCATAGTGTTTAGCTCAAACATTTAAGTTAAAACAAATACAAAAGAAAACATTTTACTAATGTCTTTAATGCTAAAGTTAACAATATTATAAAAAACCTGAATATGCCCCCCAGTACTGAAACAAAATACAGGGGCGTAGCGGGGGGATTCGGGAGGTCTCCCCATGTGAAAAGTTTGAAACTTAGGACGCCTGTAAATGTATTCTAAGTCTTTTCGGAAGCTTTTTTTAAAATCTTTTTCTTGAGTCAATTTTAAGAGGATATTTTATAGAACAATTACAGACAGTTTCGACCTATTCTCGGATTTTGTTTTTGCATTACGCACATGCGTACTGTGTGTAATAGATACATAATCATTTGGAGGGATTAGTTTTTTCGTTTTGCGGTGGCTATGCTACTTTCACTTTAACGATTGTACTTCTATACTACAGTGACGTTCCAAATGTTTGTTTTTTTAAAGCTCATTTTGCGATGTTAGTATTTTTCAAATTTTTTGACACTTTTGGATTCCTGTTTACGTTCAAACTGTTTTTGACATATGTATAATTATAGCCAATCCAATAGTATATCTACATATATTCATTTAGAAATAAAAAAGCAGCAGATAATTTAGCCGTCCCAAGCAGTCCGAGCACATTTCTTTAAAACCTTTTTAAAAGTGTAGACTGATCGCAAGTTACAACTGTTGCAATATAACATTGTTTACTGCACATCAAGTATCTAAAAATCAGTTTAAAACATTTGTCGGAATATCATTGTCTGCATGAATAATCTTCCTGTAATCGTGAAGTTTGCAAGTTTTAATTTCTGAACGTTTACAGGTCATGACGTAACTGATTTGCGGTTCGCATAAATTTAATTTTGCGTAACCGACACGCGAACAGAACAACGGTTCTCAGGAACCATTGTGCCCTGCAGCGATCGCTTGATGTACTGTCGGTTTGGCCCATTGGGTTATATCTCGCTCCAGCGAGTGCATCACAACTGGTATATCAAAGGCAGTGGTATGTGTTATCCTGTATGTGGGATGGTGGATATAAAAGATCCCTTGCTACTAATCGAAAATACCGGCCTCGGTGGCCTAGCGGTTAAGTCGCCGGAAAACAGGCTGGTAGGTACTGGGTTCACAGCCCGGTACCGGCTCCCACCCAGAGCGAGTTTTTAA
>JAECMU010068054.1:0-10902 GCA_016106625.1 Dracogyra subfuscus
TGCATATCAAATATCTGTTGTGAAGGTTCTAGGCAGTTATGTCTCTCGCGTAATATATCCCGATTCAGTTTTTAAATGCGTATATTGATCCGGGAACTTCGAATAGGCATCTGTTCAGTAAGCGACGGGACGTAGCCCAGTAATAAAGCGCTCGCTTCACGCACGGCGGTTTAGGATCGATCCCCATCGGTGGCCCCACTGGGCTATTTCTCGTTCCAGCCACTGCTCCACATCTGGTGTAACAAAGGTCGTGGTATGTACTGTCCTGTCTGTGGAATGGTGCATATAAAAGATCCCTTGCTACTAATAGAAAAAAGTAGCAAATGAAGACAGCGGGTTTCCTCTCTCAATATCTGTGTGGTCCTTAGCCATATGTCTAAAGCCATATAATCGTAAATAAAATGTGCCGAGTGCGTTGTTCTTCCTTCCTTTTCAATACAAATGCTTATTTGTCCATAATAAAGGTCCTTCAAGCACTGTAAATATATATATGCATTTAGTTGTATGCGTCTAAGAGGAAAACAGGCTGTAAATTCGGCTCTTTACGTAGCTCCAATCGCCTTTTGCCACTGTCCGTAGAACCGTAGAGCAATTCTTTGGATGACCATTGGACTATTTCTCGTCACAGCCAATGCACCACGACTGGTATATCAAAGGCCGTAGTTTGTGCTATCCTGTCTGTGGGATGGTGCATATAAAAGATCCCTTGCTGATAATCGGATTATATCTTTCGATCGACCGTTCAAAAATTGCGCCAAAATTCCTTCAAGTAAATTGCGCTTTCTATCTTTCGGAACTGCTCCTTCAAAATTCAATAGCTCCAAACACCCACCTCGCCTGTTACCAACCTTGGTTGGGCTGCTGGTGCTCCCTTGCACCTGCCAGTGCAGGCGTCCCCTCTTCACCCCCCTCCACCCTATCTGTCTTGGACGAAAGGGCTTGCTCCGCAAGCTCTAGCGCCCACGACAGGCGTGTGCTACAACAGCTTGTTCTGAATGTACACGTAAAGCCTTATGACCTGACCTGACCTGATAATCGGAAAGAGTAGCCCATGAAGTGGCGACAGCGGTTTCCTCTCTCAATATCTGTGTGGTCCTTAACCATATGTCTGACGCCATATAACCGTAAATAAAATGTGTTGAGTGCGTCGTTAAATAAAACGTTTCTTTCTTTCTTTCTGCTTTTGATGACCATTTTATGTAATTTATAGGGTTATTTTTGTTTTTCCCATAAAGTAGGAACACATGTAAAATTTGTAGTCCTTCAGATGAGGACACATGCCGGCTCCCTCCAGGCCCTTAACATTCAAATTAACCAGCGTCTGCATTTTGGTACGGCTATATAACAAAGAAAATAACCTATAATGATTTAAAAAAAAAAAACCCATTGCGGATCAATTTTGCAACAGCATTTTGCAACGTCACTGGTGTTTACTGCTGCGATTTTCGAGAGCTGCCCTTCCCCGCTTCCCCGGTTCCTACGGGCCTTCGACCATCGGTTCCGATTACAAGTAGATGGCCGTAATCGTAAAGCCGTGTTTGTCAGATTGACTGAAGGTACTGCACTGATTATAATCAATGGGAATCCCCGTTCCGCTGATCTGCACTGCCTACCACAAAGAGAAAGGTGGAAAGTCATGCAGCGAATATTATTTCTACAGAATGGTTTGTCTTCGAGAACTGTGTACTTTGCTGCTTTCCCTTGAAGCTAAGCTCTTCTCTGTGTAACAAGTATAATGCATGATAACAGAACGCTGCCATATAGCCAGTGAAAAATACTTTGTCCAAACATATTTTGTTCAAACAATCTATCCGAAAACGACCATCCTGTCACGAAACTAAGCTTCTTAAACCGGAGGCAGTCACCGAAAGACGTTTCTGGAGTTATCTGAAGTGACGGAAGATCCATGTTGGTCGTTAGAGGGGAGGTTGGGTATTTTCATGACAAGATAAAAAACATCATCTCTTGCGCTTCTGATATTCTATATACTTACAATTGGTAAGGACACACTGTGGATCCCCCACTGGAGAAAGGAAGCGCCAGCAATCTTTCATATGCTTGCTGGCTGTGCTTTAGGAGCAGGGCGTAGTCCAGTGGTAAAACATTCTCCTTATACGCAGCCGGGCTAGGGTCGACCTGCGTCGGTGGGCCCATTGGACTATTTCTCGTTTCAGCCAATGCACTACGATTGGTATATCAAAGGTCGTAGTATTTTGTCTGTGGAAGGTACTTATAAACGATCTCTTGTTACTAATGGACAAAATGCAGCGAGATTCCTCTCTAACGCTGTATGTCAGTGTTAGAATTACCAAATGTTGGACATGCAATATCCAATGATTAATAAGAGAGAGAGAGAGAGAGAGAGAGAGAGAGAGAGAGAGAGAGAGAGAGAGAGAGAGAGAGAGAGAGAGAGAGATTAATTGGTCATTTATGAGGAATCATTAATTTTAGGATATTACCACACCGATACCTTACAAATGCAGTGGTGAGCTAAACATTACTCTTCTTGAACTGCTGTCAGATGCGTGATGGTGAGCGGGAGTGATAACTCCCCTTAAACAACGAAATCTGCCTCACCCTTCATATATTTCTTTCTAGAACCGCCTCAAGTGGCGTCGATGGCAGAACAATCGATTTGATGGCACAAGACAAACATTGCAGGTTAACGGCCCATATAAATCCTGCAGCCCAAATTGATTGCTGTGTGTTTGCTTAATTTTGTACTGTCTGTGCGCCGCGCGATGTGCACACATCCATATTAATCATACAGGTTTAAGCCATTCATCCCCCGCCTCTCGTCTCCTGTGGTTTTGTCAGGGACATTGTAATATAGTGTCATCCACGGGATGTTTTCTAGGATGTACTTTAAAACTGTGGATAACGGCCTCTGCGTTCAAAAGATGCGGGCGTTCCATTCTATTTGCAGACACTGATATTCTAAACAAGACAATGTAATATTGGTGGTTCCAAAAGCTCTAGAGTGTCCTACGACTGGCATATCAAAGCACCTTCAAAACTCTAATTATCCTAGTTCTGCTAATATAACAAAGTAAATACCCAACAAAATAAAAATACAGATTTCGAGTGAATGTCAAAGGTTGTGGTATGTGCTGTTCTATCCTATAGGAAATTACAGATAAAAGATCCCTTTCTGCCAATGGAACAAAATGCTGAAGGTTTCCTCTGAAGAATTATAAAATGTTTAACATCCAATATACTTCAACTGATAAAGGAATGCGTTCTAGTAGTGTCATTAAACAAAACGAAGTTTATAAAAAGGCTCCCTTGGTCGGAAACATGTCACCATGGCAACAACTTCAAGAGAGTCCCTCACGGGAGTCATTCAAATCGTTAGCGAGTGCTCGCGAAAAAAAGAGAAGAAGATAGATTGAACTCGACTGATTTAGTGCCAGAGCATTCGAATGTCTAGGTTGAAATATGGAAGGTTTAAATCCAGTGCTCTACGACATCAAATATATCAAATCTGAATGACGAAATTATTAGCCCATTCAAGTCGTATCTTTATACAAACCAGGTTCCAAAGGATGTTTGAACATGGTCGTGTCTGGTGCCACGATACCTTTCATAGGACAGCTACTCTCCAAGACAAAGGGTGCAGGGTGGGGACGGGCTTGTATGGACCTCCCTTTGAGGCTAAAACTGTTTTAACAGTGGTATATTAGGTTATTCATGTAGCTGTCCAGAGAAAAGGGAAATATAGAACAACTGTATCCACCTACCCACTACCGCCACCACCACCACCACTACCACCAGCACACCACCACCAGAACCACCACCCCGCATCCGCGCCTATAGTGTGGGATGGGATGGGATGGGAACTCTCTATTAACGTGCCCATATGCACCGAAAGGTTCAGGCACGCCCATCCTGGACTTAAACTCTGACTTCGGTGGTATACATTCTAAAGAACCCATTACTCCGAATTGGTAGAAACAGCCCACGCGACGTGAGCGGAATTCGCCTCTCTCCAACCAGCCGATAATCCCACATCTTGGACAGACAGCCTCGATGCGTGCCGACGACAGCCTTCTAAGATAATATCTTCACTTGATACAGACACGTAACTGAATTAGTTTGTTTTGAGATTCCGATACGTTGGGGGTCAACTTAACATACGGATAGCTATATAGTCAGTATGTTTTTACGCAAGCTAAAAATACTTGATAACTAGATTAAGAAGATCATAAACAAGACTAAGTAAATAGTTTGCTAATGTGGACCAGTGTTCAAGGTATTAGTAGACGTTTTCTACGTCATGCTTTGTCAGGGTTAAGACTTCAGGTGATCTATATATGTTTGTGAGTTGTTAGGGATATCTCTCCCACCCCAACCTCGCGCCTTGTAACGACCTGATACGTTAAAACTTTACGTGGTAAGCATGAACTAAAAGCAGCTCTAGACTAGCATCTGTCACGACGGAGTTAGCCAAACTGATGGTTGCATTGTACGCCCCCCCCCGCCGCCTTATAACGGGTGCGCTCAGATTAACAACAAATGAGCTATACGACGAGAATCGAGTTGTAAGAGCGCTCAGACTAGTAATTCGACAGTCTATGGTAGTCAAGGCATTTATTTAATGTCTTGTATTGACGTTATTCATCGCAATGCACTGGTAACATAGTGGCATCTGCATGTTGTGAAATACATTTTAAGGATGGTTCACACATAGCGACGTTTAGTAACGTCTCAAATCGTAATGCAAGAACTCATAAATCG
Organism: Dracogyra subfuscus; assembly: GCA_016106625.1. Lineage (NCBI taxonomy): Eukaryota > Metazoa > Mollusca > Gastropoda > Neomphalida > Peltospiridae > Dracogyra > Dracogyra subfuscus. The sequence continues at coordinate 4,738 of JAECMU010068054.1, forward strand.
TAATGATTTTTGCAGCTACAGCAAGTCGCAACGTGAGAACACCCCATTATGTAGAACAGAATGAAGTCATTAACCCCTAGCACTGGCGTTCAACATCCCATTTCGTTATCGACTAGCACATCCTAATGTAAAAACCTATCGACTAGTACATCCTAATCGAATAACCTATTTTCTAACAGTCCCAAAACACTGACATCAGAATTTGACCCTCAGTCGCCTGCTTACATTACAAATGTCATTTCTATGACTTCTAGTGTCCTTTATCTCCAGACATATCGTGATGATAAGTCAGCGGAACAAACTTCAAGACTGCAAGATCCATTTACACATTAATTATTGTGCTTGAACATGATCATCACTAATGCATCGTCCATCCCAAGACTGCACCAGACGACAGTTTGGAACCGCAATAAAGGTTCATTAGTATTGTTTGATTTATAGTAATGATTCTTGGTATTTGTCTGTCTGAGTGTTGTTTTTTTCTTCTTTTTCTAAGAATATCTAAACCGAAACGAATTTAGCTGTACACTAGAAGTTCTGACAAAATTGACCCTAACACCATAATTACATCATATTATGTTTCTGTGGACGCAGAACACGATTCATAGACAGTGTGGTTGCCCCACCTCCATTGTAAAATTTTGGCTACGCTAATGTGTGGAACGTGTCCACAATTGTAAAGTTTTGTTTTTGAATCGCTTAAAGGGACATACCCTAGTTTTTAAACACTAACGCATATTTTTAAAATATTATAACCGTTTTTAATAACTTAAATCATACTTTACTTAGATTTTATTGCTTAGATTATCAGTTTTCATACATTCAAAGTTCAAAGTGTTTTCGGTCATCCTGGTCTTTTTAATATCACAAAATGCATTTTTCATATTTTTTAAAACGCACGTGCGTCTCAGAAGTAACAATTACGGAGTATAGTTTTAGTCTATTTTTAAAAGGTATTTTACCATGTCAAAGTCACAGACTCATGTTTCACTCAGTTGTAACTGTATCCAAATGTGTTACAGGTTTGTAGATTAACTAAACTTAGTGTTAATTTTCACGGGTTGAAACTAGGGTATGTTCCTTTAAATTATGTCATCTGATAACTGCAAATCGTATCGTCAAAACGCCCTTTTAGAGCGCCACCTGTGTGACAGATTATGCCAGGGTCAGGAATTGCAGGATGTACGTACCCTTCTTGCAATAGCACCTGTAACCATAACTTTTAAATTTGTTTTTTAACAACTGGCTACTATAGGCCTGATGAACTATAGTCACACATGACAACACGTGTCCCTGAAGTACATATCTGTACCAGTCCCTTGACACACATACATGTCGCTTTAAATACTGATTTACTCCTGATGTGTTGTACTTTTAAAATCTTGTAAATCAGCTGCTCAACGTCCAATGATTAAGTCTTAATTTAATTGGTCTCTGTGGTGTACAGCAGACGAGAGAATGTCAGTGTCGAAAACACGATAATCTAGGCTATCATACCGTTATTGTCGCAGGTGTTGTTGTTCTTTCCTGTCTTATTCTGTTGCGTCACTGTCGAATTCCATCAATCTACTTCTGTATCTGATTTCGCTCTTACGTCTTTGGTCATGTTTACCACGTTTCTGTCGCATTTTGTGGTGCTACTTTGTCATATTTAAGGAAGTAAGTCGTATTCATTTTATAATTTATTTTTGTTTGCCTTTTATTGTTGCCAAAGTAATGTTCGTTTTGTTTAACGATATCACTAGAGCACAACAATTGATTAATCATCGGTTATCGGCTGGTCAAACATTTGGTAATTTTGACATTATAGTCTTAGAAAGGAAACCCGCTATTTTTTTTCCATTAGTAAAAAGGGATCTTTTATATGCACCATCCCTCTAGATATAATAGCACACACCACTGCCTTTAATATACCAGTCGTGGCGCACTGGCTGAAATGAGAATTGGCCCAATGGGTCCACTGACGGGGATCGATCCTAGACCGACAGCGCATCAGGCGAGTATTTCACCACTTTTATTGTTACCAAGACATCCTTCTTGTTACCATTTCACTACATGATTAAATGCACAAAAAAATGTTTTTATCAGTGTATTAAATATGTGTGGGTTTTTAAAAATACCCCCCCCCCAAAAAAACAAAAAACACAAAAAACAACAACAACAACAACAACAACAAAAAAACACACACACAAAAACACACACAAAAAACCCCAACAAAACAAAACAAACAACAACAACAACAACAAACAAACCAACAACACAAACACATGCTAATTGTGGTACCGTCATAGTATTTTGTTGTTTTTCCCCCCATTTCACCGTGGTACTGCCACGTACCATCGAGTTAGATTTAGATCTAGGAATCAGCAGGACTTTGATTATCGATCCTCGGCTATAATCGGTTAGCACCAGTCGATCAGTGTTTGATTACGCAGTCCGTTAGAATTATATGAACAGAAGTATTTCAATTCAGCGACCATGACCAGTGTTTACTGGGATTTAGACCACTAATTTTACCGTTAATAATCACTTAATATCGTTTTTCTTTGTGTACATACGAAAACAAACACCAATGCCAATATATTTGCATCACTTCCATCATCTGAGCTGGAGGAATATTAAGTTAACATTTCCCCACGCAGTCGACGATGGATTTTTATAACCCAGTAGTATTCTGCTAGTACATGTAGTTAGTATCGCATTACATATGTCCAACCGTATTTCATGGAGATTTTATCACATTTTCTCAAATTCTCTTTTACTATTTTGTTTGTTTGCTTTGTTTAACGACACCACTAGAACACATTATAGATTTATTAATCATCGGCTATTGGAAGAATTTTTTTTTATTGAACGACGCACTCAACACATTTTAATTACGGTTACATAGCGTCCGGCTATTGGATGCCAAACAAATGGTTATTTTGATACAGGAAACCTGCTACATGTTTGCATTAGTAGCAATGGATTTTTATATGCACCATCCCACAGACAGGACAGCACATACCACGGCCTTTGATATACCAGTCGTGGTGCATTGGTTGGATTGTTAATATATCTTCACAGTCTCAGTCAGCAGTGTCTATGTCACATCTGATAGTGCTATTGTCGCCATTCGTTTGGAATTCTTTTATATCTACTCATTTTCCAATTTAAGTTCAAACACGTTGTCCTGGACACACACCTCAACAATCTGGACTGTCTGTCCAGGACAGTAAGTAAGTGGTTAGTGAGAAACAATTCGGTGTGATGGTCTTACACCTACCCACGGAGACGCTTAACTCGCTCATATGTGAGAGCCGGTACTGGGCTCAGAACCCAGTACCTACCAGCCTTATGCCCGATGGCTTAACCACCATACCAGCGAGGCGTCTGTCCTCGTGGATCCTGTAGTATCAGACTGCGTGGTGTTCTTGTCGCCTCCCACCATGTTAGTGTATTCTTCCATCGCGGACCTGTCGCCTTTTCGCCGCTTCAATGACATCCGATCATCGAGTTGTCGCCAACTTATCAAGTTTCTAATGCCCATCGCTACTTGATTGCCTGCCAGCGCTCTCGGCGCGGAAACGCGAATCAGGCGGCATCACGTTTGCGTCTTTCGTTCAAGCAGAAACAGTAACACCTTCGCAAGATCTCTTCAGGGTTGGCATTCGGTTGGGTTTTTTTCTTCAGATTGCGCGATGCATTGTGGGATGAAAATACATTGTTTATTAAATATTTTAAAGGCATGTATTTGTTTTGTTTATAGTTCTGAGACCGGCACCTGTGTCCAGGACAGGTGTGCGCTACAACAGCTTATTCTGAATGTGAACGTTAAACACTCTGACCTGACCTTACCGTTGTTTATACTCGATAGAGAGTGGGGAGCGGGTGGGATGGGTGTGATGTGGGGAGCGGGTGAGGTGAATGTGATGTGGGGAGCGGGTGGGGTGAATGTGAGGTGGGGAGCGGGTGGGGTGGGTGTGACGTGGGGAGCGGGTGGGTGTGTGGCGGGGAGCGTATCTCAGTGGTAAAGCGCTAGCGCAAAGACCTAATATCGGTCTAGGATCGATTCTCATTAGCGGACCCATTGGGATAGCTTTTTTGTCAACCAGTGCAAAACAACTGATGTAATAAAGGCCGTGGTAGGTACTGTCATGTCTGTGGGATGATGCGCTGAGGATAGAGAAAACAAAGAAAGAAAGAAATGTTTTATTTAACAACACACAACACATTTTATCTCGGTTATATGGTGTCAGACATACGATTAAGGACCATACAGAGAATGAGAGAGGAAACCCGCTGCGCTAATCTTTTGACTACGCTTTTCGATTAACAGCAAGTGTTCTTTGATATGCATCATTCCACAGACATTTGATACGACATACAAGACAAGACAAGACAAGACAAGACAAGACAAGACATTCATTGAGTTATTGAGGCCACATGACCGAGATAACTTGATACTACATACCACGGCCTTCGTTACACAAGCCGTGGAGAACAATCCACTAGCTGGAACGAGAAAAAGTCCAATAATAACACAAAAGTGTGTTTAGTTTAACGACACCAATAGGGCACATTGGCTTATTCATCATCGACTATTGGTTGTCGAAAAATTAGCAAGTTGGACATAATATAGTCTTCGAAAGAAACCCGCTACATGTTTCTATTGTTAGCAAAGGATCTTTTGTATGCATTATCCCACAGACAAGATAGCATATAGCACGCCCTCTGATATATATATACTGGAACGACCCAATGATTCAGAGCAAACTGGTTAAGACTTTGACACTTCATTGTAGTATTTTAGCATTAACGGAGATAGATTTATTAAATTCCTTTTGAATCAATAGATCAATACATAAAAACCTCTTTAAAACCGTTATAATAGAGACAATAATGCAGACTATGCAATGGGTTTAACAAGTACGTGAAGCTAACAAAAGTTGTAGTAACGAAAACGAAAGTAAGCGAAATAGGAATTGGCTGACATCGAAAAACAATGTTCACCACGACTGATATAACAAAGGCCATGACGTGTGCTGTCCTGTCTGTGGGAAAGTGCATATAAAAGATTCCTAGTTGTTAATGGAAACATTTAGCGGGATTCGTCTGAGACTACGAGTCAAAAATGGCCAAAGATTTGACATCCAATAACCGATGATTAATAAGTCAATGTACTCCAGTGGTGTCGTTAAACAAAACTAACTTTTATGTTATCATTGGACTATTTCTCGAAACAGTAAGACAAAAAAAATATTATAATAATTTTAAAAAATAATAATAAAAGAAAAGGAAAGGAAAGGAAAAGGAAGACTCATGTATGAAATAATTAAGAACCGCGACTCATCGTTTAGTCTAAAATAGAAGAAACCAAATACCGCCTCGCGGACAGTACGTTTTAATCATCTACGGTATCTTGCAATAGTAGAGTCTATTTTCTTCACATAATACCGCTCCATTAGTACTAGAGTTCTATTATCATGGTAAAGCACAACTCAAAGCCATAGTTTAGGTCTTTTATAAAGAGAGTAATTGACTACTAGATGCACACGAACGTGCCTGTGTATAATTATGTATGTATCAGTAGAAAGGGGGTTTATTGCTTTGACGTTGCTCATGCAAACGAACCACATAAAACGTGATGCAGTGATAACGATTATGTGATGAATTCGTGTGAACCGTGCAACGTGAATGATTTTGTGGCAATAACGCTTTGTCGCCAAGAGAAGGGTGGCGGTAATGACAGAAATTATGTGGCATTAAGTGAATTATCGGATATGGCGCATCAACTGATAATGCTATGCTGTTGCTAATACTGCTGCTGGTGCTGCTGCTGCTGTTGTTGCTGCATTTTAGTAAAGTAATGAAGTGGCGTCTGTGATGCGAAACAGGATGACAGTGGTGCATAATAGTGATGATGATGTCGATGGCAATGAGGTTGGTGGTGTTGTTACTAATGATAATAAGTGATGATATTATGGTGTTGATGATGATGGTAATGGTGATAATGGTGATGATCATGATGATGATCATGGTGGTGGTGATGATGATCATGATGATGATCATGGTGGTGGTGATGAGCATGATGATGATCATGGTGGTGGTGATGATCACGATGATGATCATGGTGGTGGTGATGATCATGATGATGATCATGGTGGTGGTGATGATCACGATGAT
>JAECMU010068070.1:0-12093 GCA_016106625.1 Dracogyra subfuscus
TTCCTCTCGCAGATCACTACAGCAGATCGTAAATTCCTCTCGCAGATCACTACAGCAGATGGGTTTTTCAGTTTGTGACTAGATGTCAATAGTTTACAAGTCAGGAAAACTGAAATAACCAGATATTTTTCTGCTGAGAATCATTGATGGGTGTGACTACATAAACATGAAGTAGATAGCATCATGGTGAATCATAATATTACTATAGTATACTATATAAATAGCAGACAGATTTGTTAAGTAGTGATTTTCGTCTGCCCCGGATTGGGCCCCTAACATCCAGAGACTGAACCCTGTGGCGGACATAGTCGAAACCTTCGTGGCATATGAGCATGTTAAAGTATAATGCACGCAGACTTAGATAACCAGTTATTTTATTTCTGAGAATCATAAAATAAATGTGGAACAAAACAGATAGCATCATATTGAATCATAATACTAGTAGAATTTATTGTTAGTGATTTGTTTTAGTAAGAAACAATTTCAGTTTACTAAGCATCCAGTTATGAGGGTGATCACTGTACTATAGTTTTTTTCTTACAGCAAATAAATAACTAATTAGTGAATTGTGTTTTTATGAAGGAAAACTGAAATCAATAAATATGTTTGGTTTGTTTTGTGTAGGTCCAAGAGCAATGAAACTTGGCTTATAGTAGCACTTATGGCCTACTGGTAAAGCACTTGCCTGATATGTGGTCAATTTGTGATCGAACTCTGTCAGTGAGCCCATTGGGCTATTTCTCGTTCCATCCAGTGCACAACGATTGGTGTATTAAAGTCCATGATATGTATTATCCTGCCTGTGGGATGATGCATGTATATAAAAACTAAAGTCCGTCCCACAGGGAATGTCTTTTTTCATGCCATGAAATTTGCTACAAGTTATTTAATTTTGAGCTGGTTGTTTTCTAAATTGGACACAAAAATTGTAGTTTTTTGTTATTTCCAAAACACTTTTACTTTTCTTCTTACGTGAAACCAGACTAGAATTATTTACAAAAAACATTTTTATAAAAGAATGGGATAGACTATGTAGGTCTCATTGCAGCACGCAAAAGCAGATGGATTTGTCATAATCATGGCTACTCTTTCTGCGTTAATCTTCTGCGTTATCACTACTGTTCTGCGGCTGGCTACCGGCATGATGCGTCTGCTGGCACGCGCCATCATGCGTCTGCTGGCATGCGTCTGCTTGTGTGTGGGTGTGGTCTAAGAATAGACTGATGGTCTACTGCGTCTGTATCAAATAGCACTGCCCTATTCTGATGCAGCTATGTCTTGGCTGCACCCACAACGTGCATCATTCATTGTCTGCATTCTTTGAGGTTTTCTTTTCTCTTTTAAAATGAAGAATATTTCATTGCTGCTGACATTTATTGTAAATATTTTGATGAGTGTTTAATATTTTACTCAACCAACTTGTATGTTATATCCCTGACACTGCCATATTTGTTTTCAGGAGTTAAAAAACTTTATTTTGAAAACAAAAATGACAACAAAAAGCAAAAAATAAAACAAAACAAAAATAAAAACAAAAACAAAAAACCTCGAACCAAAAAAATTGACCTCAGTGGCGTTGTAGTTAGGCCATCAGTCTACAGGCTGGTAGGTACTGGGTTCGGATCCCAGTCGAGGCATGGGATTTTTAATCCATATACCGACTCCAAAACCTGAGTGAGTGCTCCGCAAGGCTCAATGGGTTGGTGAAAACCACTTACACCGACTAGGGATCCATAACTGGTTCAACAAAGGCCATGGTTTGTGCTATCCTGCCTATGGGAAGTGCAAATAACAGATCCCTTGCTGTTAATCGGAAAGAGTAGCCCATGAAGTGGCAACATCGGGTTTCCTCTCAACATCTGTGTGGTCCGTAATCATACATGTACATGTCTGATGCCATATAACAGTAAATAAAATGTGTTGAGTGCATCATTAAATAAAACATTTCTTTCTTTCTTTCAAACAGAAAAACAACAACTGAACAATGACAAAACCTGTAATAACTTGTATATTACATGGCTGTTATATTTTCTTAGGTAAACAAAACCATTAATTCTATTGAGGGCCAACACATTATCATATAACATTATTTAGCAATCTACAAAACATAAACTGAATTTTGTGCTGTATTCTTTCTTCCTAGACACCAACTGTGAATTAGTATCAGATTTATAAGAGATACTTGATTTTATAAAAAAAATATTAAATATACATATTATGGGATTCAATTAACATTAATTAATTATTTCTTGATACATGTACGCATCAGCAGGGATAGTTTAAAACTTTCAAAATTGTTGGTACATATAACTACATGTGGAACTTGGTTCACATAAATAACATGTAACATATGTCATTAGTTGTGTGAATTATATTTGCTTAACCTCAAATTTGTATTGAAGTTGTTAATTTCAAAATGTATAACAATTTATAGTTCACATAAATTAAATGTTATGTACACATATAACCTACACACAAACAGAATACATGTACTCTGATGTATTGCTCATATATAGGAGAGTACATAACAAATGTTGATATACAGTTTTTTTAACAGTACCACCATACATCGGATAAGAAAATTTATTACACATCCATTGGTGAGAACATCATGCATTATTTTTTATAACACATGGGTTCTTAACATATATACACGTGTTAACAATTTCAAGAGATACGACTGGCTGCTGCTAGGTCACCAGTGCCATGCAGCCAATGAAAAAACACACAATGGAAATCGATTACATTGTTACCTATAGTTAACCAGACATTCATGTGTCTGTGACACGTAAGTCAGCTACAAGTCCAACAGCTGTAAATAACTTTTAGCCGAAAAAGATGTTAAAAGTTTCTTACAACCTGTATTTTGGGGATATGTTAGAAATAGAATACTATATTTGTGTCCATTACAGCTCGTTGTTTAAAAATGTATCAAACTCACTTTCGCTTGTTAGATATCTAACAGCCACTCATGTATTATTCTTTATATCTAATCCCCCGATGGGAATTGATCTTACTACCTCTCACATATCGCACAGGTGACTGAGCTAAATCTGGCTCCTGGTTCTATGCTGTACAGAGAGAATCTCTGCCAAGTGACATTTACTCACAACGTTCAGAAACTAGATTTTGGCAACAGGTCTTGTTTTCACAGAAAAAAAGCCCAGCATTCTCCAGAATCTGGTTGTCATAGCAACCCTTACATGTAGATGTCAGTGTTATCTATGGTGTTACATGTATATATGAAACTGATATGACAGTGTGGGTATGAAGCATAGAGCAGAGGGAGATAGCAGTATATTTAGCAGTATATTTGGCTTAACCTCTCAATGTCAGGGTTCTGTTGTTCTGGTTGCACACCACTATATAATGTCTGTTCACTTTTGCACCAGGGTCCTGTTGTATGCAGCTGTTTTATTTCATTTCATTTCAACTTATTTCCATGCTTATATCCTTTCAAGGTTCAAGCACACTGTCCTGGACACACACACCTCAGCTATCTGGGCTGTCTGTCCAGGACAACGGATTAGTTGTTAGTGGTTAGTGAGAGAAAGAAGATGGTGTTAGTGGCCTTATTACACCTACCTATTGAGCCCTTAAGAACTCACTCTGGGTTGGAGCTGGTACCGGGCTGGGCTTGAACCGTGTACATACCAGTCTGTAGTGTGATGGATTAACCATGACGCCACTTTGTCAGAATTACTAAATGTTTGACATCCAATAACTTATGATTAATTAATGTGCTCTAGTGGTGTCGTTAAACAAAAGAAACTTTAACTTTTTTATATCTGGTATTACTAGTTTAACTACCTGTTATTAGATTTAGGCACTGAATGCTTATGTGAGAGAGATATCAAAAGCCATGGTATGTACTATCCTGTCTTATGGTACATTGTAAGTGCCGAGAAAAGATCCCTTTACGGCTACCAATAGAAAAAATTAAGGAATTTCCTGTGAAGACTATATGTTAGAATTACCAAATGTTTGACATCCAATAGCCAATGATTAATAATCACTGTGCTCTAGTGGTGTTGTTAAACAAATGATATCTGGGATTACTAATTTAACCACCTGTTATTAGACCAAGGCACAGAAAGTTTATGTTGGCTCATATATTGGGTTAGAAAAACAAGTGTGATTTCTTTAGCAGTTATTGTAATATTATGTTACGTTTGTGCTTGACATTCTTGTTTTTAACCCTTATTGTGCACCACCCATGTAATTGGTGCCATATTGGTTTCTGATTTTATATACACATAACCACACCATAAAACATGTGGTAGTGTATTAGAGGCCATGTAAGTTGATACAGATTGTATAATGGATAAAATAACATTTTAATTTTTCACATTCTGGCTTCTGGTTGAACTCATAGGATAATAATACATGTATCAGAAAAGAAAAAGAATATATGTTTTCTCCCATCCCTAGCCATGCAAGACAGACCCATTCCATGACATCAGCCCATGTGGAATAAATCTGTCTTGCATGAGCCACGACGTAAATTGAATTTAACATAATCTAAATGTGTTTACTCTCCGAAAATAAAGAATTTGATTAACATGGGCAGTATTACGGCATTCGTAATATATGACATCATATCAATACAAGTTGGTTAATTTTAAATCAATATTTTAATATTAAAACCTTCATCATAAAAGCTATCTTGTTAATTTGTAGTGTTAAATTATATTTAACACATGAAACAGACACGTCAAATATGATAGTGTACGGTAGTTTATTTATAATAAAACAGTCAAATAAAGAAGTTACGTTTTCAGCCATTTTTGTTGTTCGTGTAAAATAATGCTTTATTTATCGAATGGATGCGAGAAAAAGACTATGATATGCGGTCATGTGGGATAGAAAAACAACACCTCAGTGGTAGAATTTTCAACGCTGGGACTCGGCAATTAAGCCTTGTTCTGAGTCGAAATTTCCACCACTTCCCATATGACCGCATATGATGGAGTATATTATTACGACATATCAGTAGATTATAAACTACATGGCTATTTGTTGACTTAACATATACACATACGTACTGAATAACAAAAGGTATGCAAGTGTTAATTTAGTCATCTTTAATGTATTTAAAATTATTCAGTTTGAATTTTTTTTAGTTTTTGTTTCGCCTTTACTAAATAAAAAGGTGGGATTTATAGGATATACAGTCTGTCCATGCGCAGGTGTATATTATATATCCGGCAAGGGGAGATAATTCTGCAGTGTAGGTTATGACTCCGGGTCGTATAACATTGTTGTTGTGCTAGTACTAGGTAAGTATGAATAATAATGAAAGTTAGAAAAAAATTTGTAATTTAGATGAATTTCTCACAAACTACATGTATAAGTCTTAAGTCCATGAAACCTGGTTTGTAGTTGCACCTATGGATGTTCATCACAGGGCACTAAACAGTTCATGGTAGGAAGACATTAAATTCTGTCAATTCTTGTAGAGTCTGTTAAAATTATCAATGTCTTGTGAACATTCCAGGTTCATTTGTACTAGTCTTGGTGGTGTCATGGAATTAAGCCATCGGTACAGGGTTCACAGCCTGGTACTGGCTCCCACTTGGAGCAAGTTTTAAATGAGTCAATGGGTAGTTGTAAGGCCACTACACTCTCTTCTCTCTCATTAACCACTGACAATAAACAACTAACCCACTGTCCTGGACAGACAGACAGCCCAGATAGCATGCTTGAACCTTAATTGGATATGAGCACGAAAACAAGTTGAAATGAAATGAAAGGTTTGTTTGGAGTCTGCCACAGAGCCTAATCTAGAAATACTCCGTTAGATAGAAAACTGCTACCACCACTTAAATCTACTCCTGCTAAAGCAGCAAAATATGTTTCAGCAGCAGTAGCATACTGTATTCACAGGAAAAACATAATGTGTCCTGATAGTATTGCACTGAGACAGATACACACTAAAATGCAATAGGCATTTGTTTTGACATGCATGCACTCAAACCACTGGAAGCCAGCCATTTGTGTTAGTCAGTACCGGTAGTAATTTCCTCCAACTCATATCAGAGCACCACAGAATTGACAACATAATGGAGATAACATGTAACATAGTACATCCACCTAGTATAAAGAACAACAATAATAATTTATGGACTGGTCATTTCACTTGTCCAGAATACAGTTACTGTTGTGACCATAAATAAAATGTGTTGAGTGTGTTGTTAAATAAACCATTTGTCTTGTTACATGGTTACTTTCTAAGGGTGGGCAGCATAGCCCAGTGGTACAGTGCCCGCCTGATGTGTGGTCGGTCTAGGATTGATCCCCGTCAGCTAACCACTGGGTTTTTTCTCTCGACATAACCATATGTCCGACGCCGATATAACCGTAATTACAATGTGTTGAGTGTGTCGTTAAACAAACAAAAGACAAAAAACAAAACTTTCTAAGGATATAAAATAGAACTTTCTTTCATTGGATTGGTTGTTTCTTTTCTCTTCTTGGTTGTATCATAGTTTAAAATATAATGTCTTATGTAGTTATCAAGCTAAGCGGGCAGCATGGCCCAGTGGTAGAGTGCCCGCCTGATGCGCGGTTGGTCTAGGATCGATCCCCGTCAGCTGCCCACTGGGTTTTTTTCTCGACATAACCATATGTCCGACGCCAATATAACCGTAATTAAAATGTGTTGAGTGCATCGTTAAACAAACCAAAAAACAACAAAAAAAAAAAACATTATCAAGCTAATACATTTGGTTAATTTTTCATATTAATATCATGTTCGCATTGATTTCATCATATACAGTATTTGGCATCCAGTTTGAATTCAGTGGTAAAGTGCTCGCTTAATGCTTGGTGGTTTTGGGATCGATCTCCATTGGTGGGCCCATGCATTGGGCTATTTCTTGTTCAAGCCACTACACCATGACTGGTATATCAAAGGTGGTGGTATGTGCTATCCTGTCTGTGGGATAATGCATACAAAAGCCATTGCTATAAATGGAAAAATGTAGTGTGTTTCCTCTCTATGACAGTCAAAATGACCTAATGTTTCATATCCAGTAGCCGATGATTAATAATTCAATGTGCTCTAGTGGTGTCATTAAATCAAATAAACTTCAGCTTTAACAGTCATTACAGATAATGTCATGAATCGCATGCAGTAAAGTATAAGTAGTATTAAACCAAATAATTTTCAGCAAGGTCAAAGTTTGAGGTGCGCCCAACTTTTGATAGAGCAGTTAATACCACAAGTCCAATTTTATTTCATCTAGTACCATTGTCAAGTAGCCTCATGCTTGAAACATGTATGGGGTACCTGTACAAAAATCCAAAATCAAATTTTGTGCGAAACTAGGGGGACATGTTGTGAAAACATCTGGTTTTACTGAAAATGAGCCATGAAAGGTACCATTTTCTGCAGTTAATACTTTGAGGTAGGGATTGCAGTTGTGATATTTATGGATCATAGTTTTGTTGATATATTGCATATACTGTTTTTAAACACAAACATTAACATGGTCGCCTGTGGGATTTTATGTGATATATTGCATATAGTGTTTTTAAACACCAATGTTAACATGGTCTCCTATGGGATTGTATTTGGTGTAGTACACCCTATAATATTGACTAGGACACTGCATGTAGTTTAATTACTCTGATACTTCATACTGACATTCCAAAATGTGTGTACCAGACTGTTATGAAGGTTCTTCTGCTACTTGTTTGATGTACAGAAGAACCCACAGTAACCAAGGTAGAATCCAGAGAAACCAAGGTAGATCTATAGACTGAAAGAGAGACCCCAGCTTCTGTTTGATAACATGTTGGCAACATTCCAGATGTGCTAATATTTGGCAACCTGCCACATACTTTTACAGCAGCCCACTGTTTCTTCTTCTTTGCTGTTTATCCCTCCATCTTGCTTGGCACCCATCACCTTCAATTGTCTTTTCATGCACTGAGTTATGTGCCCTTCACAGAGGTGGATCTAGTGGGCCCCAGGGGCCTACACCCTGCCTCCTCCCACCAAATTTTTGTTGCGATAGTTATAATTTTATTATATATTAATTTTCTCTTCTTTTTTTACGATCCCCCTCCAAACCTCGCCCAAAGTTCCCTTGGCATTCCACCTCATCTATGTGGGGGCCCCCCTAAATTGATTTTCTGGATCTGCCACGGTTTCCACTAGCAACTGAATTTATATCTCCTACAGTTTGTCAAAGTTTTTAAAACTGAAGATTGTTGCTATTTTAGCATGGTAATACAAATTGACTTATCTTAAGAGGCCACCTGTCTTTAGAGGCAACATTACTGTGGTCTCAGTACACAGTTCACTTGCAGGACAGAGTTTATTAATCACAGTCCACTATAGTTCCTAACTGTGATGCTTCTTGTTGGTTCAGATATTCACTTTGAGTAAGAATTTAAATGGTTTATATTTTTCAATAGTAAACCCCCTGGCTAAATTTTGCCCAGGTTATTTTGTAATATTGTGCATTGATCTTTTGGGACGTCGGTGTATAGCACAACAGGTGGCCAGTGTGAATTGGTTCCTGCATTAATGGTACAGACAGATAGTAAAGACAGATAGGGCCATATTGCGAAAAAAACCTGAGACATAAATGTTCTAAATTTTAGAATATATGTAATAATATATATGTTCACAATGGTATATTTCATTATAGTGCCAACAAAAAACCTACTTTATAACCAATTTTGATTTGTAATTAAAAAATTTAATTAGATTTTAATGGCAGTGATATCTATTCTAACTTCAGATGCCAGTTTGCACCATCAAATGGTTATGGAGGGTTTTTTTTATACATGTTTATTTGTGTAAATACTATTGTCTGTTGCCAGTAAATCAGTAGACAGTCAAACCTGCTCTAGTGGCCACCTGCATTAAGCAGTCACCTGTGTTAAAAGACCACAATTACATTCTCCCAAATCATCTAATATACTATAAACTTATCTGCATTAAGCAGCCACCTGTGATTGCTGATAACCCCTTTGATGCCTGCTTAAAACAGGTTTGACTACATTTGTATGCTTCATTTAGTGTATAAATTTATGTGATACATACACTGTATTTAACAACTGCATTACTTTGCTTACAGTTTCTTTCTACATTTTTGAATTATTTTTTTTATATATATATATACTTTCACTACTTACTGTAAATGCATATATGGATGCATTTATATTTTGCTTTTGTAAAGTTTTTAATAAAAATGTTTTTTTCTTCCAGAGTGCAGAATGGATCCGGGTTCGAGTCCACCAGATGGAACCGGATTTGATGGACGTTGGCTCCAACCTTGATGAGGCTGTACAGTTACAACGCGAACATGAAGAACTGCTCGCCAAACTCAAGGTAAAACCTGTCTGTCTTTCTGTATGTCTGTCCTTCTGTCCTTTTGTCTGTATGTCTGTCCTTCTGTCTGTCTGTCCATTTGTCTCTGTTTGTCTGTCCATCCATTTGTCTATCTCTCTGTCTGTCTGTCCATCCATGTCAGTCTCTGTTTCTGTCTGTCCATCCATCTGTCTGTCTCTGTCTCTGTTTGTCTGTCCATCCCCCTATCTGTCTGTCCATCCACTTGTCTGTCTGTCCATTCATATGTCTGTCTCTGTGTATCTGTCCATCTGTCTGTCTCTGTCTGTTTGTCTGTCTGTCTGTCTGTCCATATGTCATTTTGGCCTTGATTGGGCCAAACTCTGGCCTTCAAACTGCTTGCCAAACTCCAGGTAAAATTTGTCTATCTGTTTGTCTGTCCATACATCACTACAGTCTTGATGAGGCTGTTCAATTACAACATGAACACAAGAAACAGCTTGCTACACTCAACATAAAACCCAACTGTCTGTCTCTGTATGTGTCTGTCTCTGAGTGTGTCTGTCTGTCTGTCTGTCTATATATCAGTCCATCTTTCACGAGGTGGTCCATTTACAATGTGAACATGATGAACTATTTGCCAAGCTAAAATCTGTCTCTCTCTGTATATCTGTCAGTTTGTCAGTCTGTCTGTATCGGTCTGTCTGTCCATATATTAGTCCAACTTTCACAAATTGGTACATTTACAATGTATACATGAGGAACTATTTGCCACGGTAAAATCTGTCTTTCTCTCTGTATGTCTATCTATCAATATTTTCTAAGGTTTTGTCCAACACAATTACTATTCTTTTTTTTTGGACCAAATGTGAACTGTGTAATAAGACCCAAATCTCCGTGGCTACCATAAACCAGAACTGCAGTTAATTTTCATTTCTGCACCATATCCACAACCAACAGACACAAATCTGTATCTCGGAATCACTGATTCCTAAAATTTCTGTATCTTTCTACAATCGCTGATTTCTAAAATTCCTGTACCTTTTTACAATCACTGCTTTCTAAAATTTCTGTATCTTTCTACAATCACTGCTTTCTAAAATTTCTGTATCTTTCTACAATCACTGCTTTCTAAAATTTCTGTATCTTTCTACAATCACTGCTTCCTAAAATTTCTGTATCTTTCTACAATCACTGCTTCTCAAAATATTGCCGTCTCCAGTCTCCGCCTATAACTGAGCCCACAGCTGGCGTCCATCCCACTTTTACCTGAAACTAATTAGAAAACTCTTGAGTCTGTATATCAAAACCAAACAGTTTTGTTTCCCCACAGGCATGAGTACATTTCCAGTCTGGTAAGGGAATAACTGGGTTTCAATACTGAGATGGCGAGGCATAGCCTAGTGGTACAACGCTTTCTTGATGCACTGTCGGTTTGGGAACGATACCCATCAGTGGGCCCACCAAGCTATTACTCACTCCAGCCAGTGCACCACAACTGGTACATCAAAGGCTGGTATGTGCTATCCCGTTTATGGTATGGTGCATATAAAAGATCCCTTGCTGCTAATCGAAAAGAGTAGCCCAACAGCAGCAGCGGGTTTCCTTTCTCAATATCTTTGTGGCCCTTAACCATATGTCTGACGCCATATAATCGTAAATAAAATGTGTTGAGTGCATCATTAAATAATGTTGTTTTTTTTGTTTTTGTTTTTTTACAATACTGACGAAGTACGTCGTTATGATGACTAACCATAACAGTATTTATGGGTTTGTTTTTATATGCATTTATACAGCTTCACCAATCTTTTTGTACCCCCCACCCATCAAAAAGGAAGAAGAAAAAAAGTAAAAAAGGTAGCAAAAACAATCAGCAAAACAAATATGAAAAGCAGGTGATCATAATTGTACAGCAGGTGAAGTACACATTGTATATTAAAATAAACATTTAGTTTTTCCATACCTATGAGTACATTTCAGTGTGGTAAGAAAACAACTAGGTTACAATACTGACGAAGTTGTGATGATGACTTATTGCAACAGTATTTAATGGGAATGTTTTCACAGTTCAATTTTTAAGAGACCCCTTCCCCCATAAACCCCCAAAACAACACTACAAAAAACTGACACAAATAACTTAAACAAAACAAAAAACAGGTCATTATAAAGGTATGGTATGTGAAATACCATCCTATCGGAGGTCGGAATCGGGATGGGTGTATTCGAAAGAAAGAAACGTTTTATTTAATGACACATTCAACACATTTTATTTATGGTTATATGGCATCAGACATATGATTAAGGACCACACAGATATTGAGAGAGGAATCCTGCTGTCACCACTTCATGGGCTACTCTTTTTGATTAGCAGCAAGAGATCTTTTATATGCACCATCCCACAGACAGGATAGCACATACCACAGCTTTCGATATACCAGTTGTGGTGCATTGGCTAGAACAAGAAATAGCCCAGTGGGTCCACCAATGGGGATCGATCCCACACCAACCACACATCGAGTGAGTGCTGTAACACTGGGTTACATCTCACCCCTGGACATGTTAAAAATCCTTGTGGTATATGAGCATGTCAAAGTAGTTACCTGCCTACCTACCTTTAGCCATGAGTATATTTCCAGTCTGTTGAAGAACCTTTAGCCATGAGTATATTTCCAGTCTGGTGAAGAACCTTTAGCCATGAGTATATTTCCAGTCTGGTGAAGAACCTTTAGCCATGAGTATATTTCCAGTCTGTTGAAGAACCTTTAGCCATGAGTATAATTCCAGTCTGG
>JAECMU010068102.1:0-11213 GCA_016106625.1 Dracogyra subfuscus
TCTCTCTCTGTCTGTCTGTCTCTCCGTTTCTCTCTCCCCCACTCCTTCCCTCCTTCCCACTGTTACGCATCAAATAGTTGTAGATTAAGACCTGTGTCGATAAAACCCTTTCCTCGGCCAGATACACTGACCCTACTATAACCCAAAGATTAGGATGTCTCTCTCAGTCTCGCGTGGAGTCGGGAACGATGCTGGATGTACACAACAATGGCCATGTTTTTGTTATGTACTTGTCGAAAAGCTGTTGGCGCACAGCGGCACGTACCTGTCTTGTTTTGATCAACTTCAGACATGGTCGAAAGTTCAACCAGTTCGAATCTACTGCCTGTTTGTTTTGCACCAAACTGTTTATTATTTATATCCCAGTTCTGGGGGCATCTAAATTGAAAAGGAAAATAAAGTAAAAGCTTCAGTCGCCAAAACAAGAGGCTTTACCCCGGCTTTCGGTCACTGGAGATGTCAGAGATTAAATCCGGGGTTGGCGTGCCTGATCCTTGGGGATACGGACACGTTAATATAATTCCCTTCTGAGGTGCCGGGATTATAGGAACGGTCCTCCTCGGCGGACCAACTGGACTTTCCCGCGTCCCAAACAGAACCCGACGACGAGAGGGTTAAAGGTAGCCTGTACACCAAATAGTCTATGAGAGGGTCAAAGTTCGAGGAGCATCCATCCCGACGTTTCACAGTTAACAGTCCTGCCACTGGTTCTCAGCGTGTGAGAGTGGGTTGTGATAAAATGTTGCTTCATATTAGCCCGTAAATTGCTGTGATTTAATTTGAACTAGTGTGAATGTACCACCTACCATTGTGCTTGAAATATGTGCAGGGTCCTACTAAAAATAACATGTCAATGTTTGTGCGATACTAGTGTAGTCACAAACGCATTCACGTATGTCTGAAACGAGCCGTTTACGCCATAATTTTTATTTACTGTTATATACATGGTGCATAAGTCGATTAATACACTGCATGTAGGAGTTTTAGCTACACGTGTTACTATTGTCGTGTGTGTAATTTGATTTGGTGGTATACACACTAAACGCCGAATGATTTTTTGCTATGTCCCGTGTAGAAGAAGCCGTGTAGAATATACCTTACTGCTGAATGACAAATGTAGCGGGAAATGTTTAAATCAAACAATATAATACCAGGTCATCATTTTCCGATAATCAAATTGAAACAGAAACTATTATATCAACGTCACATTTTAGCGCAAATAAAAGATCCCTTGCTGCCTGTCGTAAAAGAGTAGCCTATGTGGCGACAGCGGGTTTGACCATATCTTTGACGTGCAATAGCCGATGAAAAGATAAAAAATCAATGTGCCCTAGTGGCGTCGTTAAATAAAACAAACTTTACTTGTTTTTTCCCAAATGAGATGGACGGACATTGTTAAAGCCATTGGACTTAAAGCTGACAGGCACTGGGTCATGCATCCCAGCTAACAGGGGCGTTCGCTTCAAGTGCGGTCGGTCAATGGGCTATTTTCGTTCGAATCAGTGCACCACGACTGTCACTGGTATATTAAAGGCCGTGGTATGTACTATTCTGTCTGTGGGATGGTGCATATAAAATATCCCTTGCTGTTAATTGAAAAGAGTAGCGACAGCGGGTTTCCTCTCTCAATGTATGTGTGGTCCTTAACCATATGTAGGACGCCATATAACCGTAAATAAAATGTGTTGAGCGCGTCGTTAAATAAAACATTTCCTTCCCAGGTAACAACTAGCTTTTAGCGACAGCTTAAATGGAGGTGTGTGCCAAGGTGCGCGTGCGCATACCTTTATGGGATACAGCCAGAGAAGGTTTGAACAATTCTCAAATGACTTCGAGGTTAAGCCAAGAGTGTGGGACATAATCTAGTATTTCTTAATATGATATTGGTCTAAAATTGATTGGCCAGGGTAAGCTCCAGGTTAAAAGAAACCTTTGCCAAGTTATCTATTAAACTCTAAACCCTGCAGAATCCTAGTTATTTTATAACAAAATATCAATTATTTCATGAATATATTTTACCAAATTAACATAACATTCGCCAATTGTTTTTTAAATTCTATATATGGCGAATATGGGGGTGTGAGAGCCAGCACCAAATTCACATCGCTGCAGGCCCATTGGGTCATTTCTCGTTTCAGCCAATCGGGATAATAAAGACCGTGGTACGTACTATCCTGTACGTGGGATGGTGCATGTGAAAATAAATCCCTGCCGTTATTCGAACCGATTAGTACATCTTGGATGGGGTAGATACATCGGGTTTCTTCTCATTATCTCTGTAGCCTTAACCATTATATGCAACACCATAACCGTAAATGTGTTGAGTGGTGTGTCGCTAAATAAAATATTTCTTTTGCTAAACCAGCTCAACCTGTTCTTTGAACCGGTGCGCTAAACAAGAGGGACAAAACACCAATCACAGAAACAAACATTTATTTCCTGCCAACGACTAGCACTGAGGTAGACGTTGTCCAGACACACATACCCGTAAAGAACTTTCGATTAGCTACCTACAACATTCAAAATACATGTATACACTGGGAACGCAAAAAAACAAAGGTTTGAGGACAATGCCACTGGAGAATTCAGAGTAAGTTGAGATATCTGCCAGATATTTGTTGTTCCTGAAATACAGGCCTAATAAGGTGCAAAAATAGTGAGGTCTCCAACAAAAGGAGGAATGTACTAATTTGCCCACCAACATTTCAAATTTAAGGATTCACCAATGGCTACTGACTATGCAGTCAAAGGTGTTAATATAATATGCGTCAGGAATATTCGATCAAAAAGTATGTAGGCCTTTATTTCCTTATTAAATATCGATTTCCAGTTTTGAATTCAAAATTTAATATTTTCTCCAGTTCCAAATACTAGTAGACAAGTACCTATTATTCTCTTTTAATCACATATTATTATTGGGGTCTAAGCCCACAAAGATTTGACTTTTGCGTTCATACAAAATAATACTGTCAATTCACCATTTTCGTAAGTTATTTGTTTTCATAATGGAGATCAATAACATCATCGACATTGTTTAACCACCAATGTTGGCGCAATACGGAAATGGACGAATTGACATAACAACTTATTACAGGTACACAACTATTCAACATATATCCGATTTAATATACAACAGATGCCAAGCATCACATACATCGTACTTGCTAAACGGCAACGAGGCATGTAGGTCACTTAATATTCATGAGCTAATATTGTATAGGTCACTTAATATTCATGAGCTAATACTTTAATTCAGTTATGTAATCGCGAAGTAAGCCAGTTATGTGTGACATGAATACTAAGTGAAAAAAACTCGCATGTTCTTGTTTAAGTCACATAATATTCATCTTCAAATACTAGTGGATATAACGTTTTATTTACTGTTACGTTCTGGGTTTTTTAGTAGACATAAATATCAACAGAAATTCAATTAATATTCATGAGCCAACACCAACTTTATAAGACCAGGCCTCACAGCTTGAGGAGTGTATCACTCTAGCTCGCCATCGCTACCCGGAGTCTAGCTCAAGGTGGGTACATTTTAGCTCACCTTAGTATTTGAATTAACAAAAATAGTCCTGTAAAAGAACTGAACATTAATGCTCAATTTTGTAACATATTAAGAATATCGGCATAATCTAAATTAAGAGAGCAATTACAATCACTTCCCACAATTTGTATTTCAGAAGCGAAATCTGCAGTGCTGCTGAATATATATGTGGGTGGGTGTAATTTTGGGCATGCTTCCATCAGAGAACTGTTCAAGCACACCTATTGTGGACACAACCTCTCACTTCGACGGAGTTATTTCCAAGACAGGAAATACTGAACATTGGTCAGGTCAGGTCATAGGGTTTTACGTACACATTCATAACACGCTGTTATAGCGCACGCCTGTCATGGGCGCAGGTGCCGGCCGTGGCCGACTACTCTTGTCTAGGACAAGAACTACTGAACATAGCACTGACGTGATTTAAACAGAGTTACAAAAAAGAAAGAAGCCCCATCTATATTTGACATGAATATTAAGTAATCTGCACAAAACTTGTCGCATTTTAGATTTCACCCACATACACTCACATACATACCACACAGACACACGTAAGTACAGTATGAGGTAGAGTCGGCGTATAGTTTTATCATAACTAGTATGAAACGAACTGCACAAAATAGAAATTATTATGTATAGGCATCAATTTATACGTATATATTAATGCAAAGAATACAAATTTGTTAAAATGACAGCTATATACATAATTAATTGTAAGAGACAACTTTCATTTCGACTACGTCACAAAACGAATTAACAATAACATATAAAAACAAGATTGTTATATCCCCACGGAAACGAAATGCGAAGTTTTGATTGTTGCTCGTTCTGTTTTTCAAACTGTGGACCAAATTTACGAAACATTCTTTACTTAAACAAAGTGCTTAAGCATTGTAAATATATGTAGTTACACGCGTTTGAAACGAAGCGCACTGTAAATTCGGCACACAGTGTTTGATATATTCATAAACAGTGTGCGATGTCTTAAAGGGACATTCCCGAGTTTGATGCACTACTTTAAGATGTTATTGATTAATAAAATATTTCTACGATTAAACTTACATATTAAATATATTAGTGGCTGTATATTAAACGTGTTTCTGATCGTGTTTCTGATCGTTCTAATATTTGTACTAAGTTAATTTTCATTTTATTTCGTACGTACGAAATTATTTCAAGACGAAATCCATTTTGGGCTTCTTACAAATATTAAGACGACCAGAAACACATTAAATATATAGACATTGATATTTTAAACAAGAAAATATATTTGATAAGTAAGTTTAATCGTAGAAATATTTTATTAGACGGAAATATCTTACAACACAGCAAACTCGGGAATGTCCATTTAAATAAATCGACTGATATCAATATTCAGAGCAAAATAAATTTCTGGGGACGGCAATATATGTTCACGGAGGTGTGCTGAGAAAGCCTGTAGCAAGGTGACTTCTGTGAAGATATAAGAACAAAATATACTGAAACATTATTTTATGATTTCTCGTGACGCAAATGTTTGCTTTTGTTACTTGGAAAACATTTTTAGTAAACAAAATAATAAAAAAATCTTCCCAAACCCTCTTCCTCTCTGGGTAATCTTGGAATTGACACACAGAACTGTTTTAACAACAGAACGGTATCAGAAATGGCTGAGTTTGCGTCGTGAGATTGGAATAGTTAGAATAATGACTCATTTTTCAAGTCATTTATCAATTTAGAAAACAAAAAAACCCAATAAATCTCAAACTTGGTATTATTTTAGTCACTGTCCGTAAAATTTCGCTGAATCATACAGCCAATATATATTGAGCGATGACGTCATATGTTTGATATTATGAAGATGACTGCATGTGATAAATAAGACAACATGCGAAAAGAGTGCTTCATACGAGAATAGCCCATTGTGACAAGACAAACTTTGCAATTTCATCCGAATCATCGGTTGCTATCAGAGGCTACTTCACAATTAATATATTATCAGTTTGTAGGATATGATAACCAGGAATGTACTCTTTTTTTATCACCAGCACTCTCTCTGAGAACATTTGTGGATTCGCCCCTGTTGTCGCTCTATTGATATTCGCTGTTGTATATTATATTAATTAAAGCAAAAAAGTATCGTAATTCTTTTTTTTATAAACATGATTTGTGAATAGCACATGCATGTATTGATTTGATACTGTTACAACACCGACACAACGTTACCTATTTAATACTGAAACTGTTGAAATACTTGTACATTTAATAAATAAAAAATAATTAGTCACTGGGTACACATTAAAAATAAATGAAATTTGTTAAAATCTATTGAAAGCCCCAATCTCCAGTATTTAGACTAGTTCAATCCGCTAACGTATCTTAACACTTACAGGCATATAAAGACCGTATAGGTAATTTATATAATCAATGTACAGCAAATGAGATTGGGGCTATAAAAACATTAAAACTAATTACATGAAAGAATAAAAGGCACAGAAAACCACATTTAAAGTTCCCATCACCTCCGCTTTGAAATAAACAAATTAAATTAAATTAACGTGTTCAGGAGTGCGAATCTGGCGAACAATTAAACTGGTTTGAATCTTACATTATCAAATCACATTCATTTAACGTTAGATGCAAACACCGGTCTAATACGCGTCCGCAAGAATTCGGTCTCCTGAACACGGATCAGTATTCTCATATTCCAAAAGACAAATTATGATTATACACTTGACTAATTGGTGTGCGCTTGAAAGACAAGGACACTGAAGTATTTTCGTGCTCGTCAATGTCGTCATATAAATATATATTAAGTTATACTACGTTTCGGATTCGCCTAATCCAGAATTCAAAATTTTGATTTTGGTTTTACTAAATATAGCATGTATGTAGTTCCTTAGTCAAACTCACACCTTTCGTTTGAAACAAAAAGTTGAAAACTTCCGGTACACATCGGCCGACTACGATTATAGCCGTTATAATTCGGAACACATCGACCGATAACAGAATTTTGGGTATTACGAATAATAACCGAGTTCTGAATATGGCAAATTCCCACGTTGTACAAACTCCGCGCTCAGGGAGCAGTTCGTACACAACAGATCAAAAGCGCTATTAGCGGATTTGCAGTAGGCAACGCGGACCTGATATTGCGCATCATTTTACCGATACTTTCCGAACAATATCGAACATTTTAAATAGCATCAAAAATATATATCACATACAGTGTTCTGTATCTACTATTTACATCAACTGCAAATAAATGCCATTCATTCTATATCTATGAACAAAAGTCTTTGGATTGAAGTATGACTTTTCACGTGTCACGTATCACATAGCTATTGTGAAAATATAACAAACAAAATATTTAATTTTGTAAACAATGCTTATATATACATATGCTTATTTGTCTCGACTGACTAGTTTTAATGAACCGCCTTTTTAATGTGTTTCTTTCATAACGTCATACTCAGTCTGAATGGACTCAGACATTTATTTTTTCCTGTCATTACGTTATGGTAAATAAGTCTGATGGGCGTTTAAAAGGACACACCCTAGTTTCAACCCGTAAACATTAAAACTAAGTTTAGTTAATCTACAAACCTGTAACACATTTGGATAACGTTTTACAGTGGAGTGAAATATGAGTTTCTGACTTTGAAATGGTGAAATACCCTCTAAAAATTGACTCCATAACTGTTACTTCTCAGACGCATGTGCGTTTTTTAAAAATATGAGAAATGCATTTTGTGATATTAAAACACCAGAATGACCAAAAAACACTTCGGATGTACAGAAATTGATAATCTAAACAATAAAATCTAAGCAAAGTATGATTTCAGTTAGCAAAAAACAGCGCTAACAATAAAAATAATATGCCCTAGTATTTAAAAACTAGGGCATGTCCCTTTAAGATCGAATGCATTCAGTGTGGCAAACAGTTCAGTGAGCCATACTATCTGTAACAGTTTGTGTCTATTAGTAGTGGTGCAGTGATTAGAATATTTATTGGATTTAAATCTACCAGGTACTGGGTTCGCATCGTGGTACCGTCTCCCCACCCCTCTAGAGCGAGTTTAACGACTCGGTGAGTAGGTGTTAAGGCCACTACACCGACATCTCTTTCAATAATCACCACCAACTACCTTACGGTCCTGGCCACAGCCCAGGTAGCTGCACGACTTCTAGATTATAGTAGCGCCCCACTCCCATGGCTAGTGATATTCAGTGTTGGGCTAGTAAATAACTACTACTGCCATTCCCGATGGCTGGTGAAATTTTGTTGGTCAAATGTTGCAGACAAGTCTATTTTGTAAATATGAATATCCAGACCCCACACCCAATGTAATGTTTTTAAGCTCCACCTCCCTCTTTAAGTGACATATCTGATTATTACTATTATTTAGTAAAGTTGTATTAAGTTAAAAGTAAATTGCGATTAAAAATTTCAATTGAAAAAACACAAAAAACAACAAAGACAATTAACTTGAAGTTAATTGTTTTAGATCTATTACTGAACAATGAAGAGTCTTGTAGAATTGGGATTCGTTAGTTTTGTCATACTTAAACTTAAACCAATGAGGACACAATGCTCACCTTCTTGATTTGCTAGTTACACCTCTGAGAATTGTAAATTTGCGTGAACCATGTATCGGTTATGCAAAAACGAACTCAGGTAACCCATTTTATTTTTACGTAACCCATCATGACCATGTAAATGATGTAATAAATTTAATGCGCGAACGAAAAATCGGTTACGCAAACTATACTTACGCGATCGGCGCGCGAACGAATCTATCGTTCTCGTAATTTTCAAACACCTGCATTACATGTATTGTGAAATAGGATAATTAATGACATGTTTATACGTTACATGTATTGTGATATAGGATAAATTAATTAATAACATATTTAGGTGATACGTTTTCAAACACCTTTGACTGTTCTAAAATGATAACATTTAAATGCATGGGATACTTGTGAGGAGACATCGACTTAAAGAAGAAAAAGAAGAACAAAAAACTTAGAGAAATGTATGAGATAAATCTGAAGAGAATGCATTTATATTTTGTAAATATACTGACGAATAGAAAGAAAAGGAACACACATACAGTAACAGTTAACTAAAACACTCATATACAGTATCATGACGTTAAGCCGTATTTACAGACAGTCAATTCCACAGTCCTGACAGTCAGTTCCAAGTTCCACACTATATATCACATTACATTACATTACATACAGACATACGATGTGTTCCTTTATGTCATTCCATCAGTACACATATGTTGAAAAAACAAATTGCAGCCATATGATTTGGTTATTGTATGACGTTGATGGGTATTTTAAAATGACACAAAAAACCTGTATAGCATGTGTTATCAATTTAAGAACAATCCCCGTGACAAAAGTCCTTACAACAGAAATAAAGCAATATCATTTGAACCATTTTTGTAGTGAGTATTTTAAATGAAAACCAAACAAAAAACATGTGTTATTATTTTGTGAACAGCCTTCACGAGAAAAGTCCTTACAACATATAAAACAATATCATTTGTACCATTTTCTAGAAGTCAGATATCAATTAATATATCGCATGCACATGACTGTTCATTCGTTTCGTAAGACACCGGTTGCACTTTTCAAGGCTATATCTGGGCGGTTTTTAGAATGTAGTATCTCTTATTTCACCATTAGGCGACACGGGGATTTTGGTGGGAATTACCCAATCACTGTCAGTTTTGTATTTCTTTTTCTGGTTGTACGTACAAACATTTCCATTGGTCACGTGAACTTCAAACCGTAGTTTTGCTTTTCACACAATCATATTCACCATTTGGCATCATCGGGATTTCACATCAAGCAAACTGGATAGATTTTTTTGTTGTATCAATCACCACACAATCATAGGATGCACAATCCTGGAAAATTACGATAACTTTTCCTAGCAAGGAAGACAATCGTAAGATACAAAATGTTGGGACATTACGTTAATTTGTTCCTAGCAAGGGAGATCATTCGGAAATCCCTGCACTGTGAATGAGATCATGAATAAACATAAATATAACACACTTCAGTCGCAAGAAAAATAGTTCTAAAATTATATATATATATTATAGTTTATCGAATAGTTTGGTCTAAATACGGATAAATATTACTGACTGTTGAAGACAGCAATATGTATTAGAAATGTTCGATTTCTTTTCTGGATAAAAGCTATTATTGATCACTGAAAACATCAGCGCATACCAGAGTTTATCAAATGGTTTTGTCTGGACAAAACAAGACTTCATTATACTTTAAATATACCACGTAATGTATGAAGATATTTCATGATATATTTAATTGTGATCTCTTTAACGAAAGTAGTATCTAGTTTTAAACTGACTTCTGCTAACGGGCATTTTCAAGCAAATTGCCTAACCATTACCGGTTTCACCTACGTCATATTTGAACCATGCGCAATGCATGGTATACTTAATTCTATAAATTAAGTCCTATTTGACATCAACATAGTACACTTTATGACTTTCCAGTATCTCCAAACATCTCGAGGAACAGAGGAGGAATTTCACCGGTAGAGTCCAGCCTCACACACAGCACACGCTCCGCATGGCGCGTACTGATCGTGCGGAGGTCAGTGACCTTCATAAGCACCTTGGCCCAATGCACGGGCTGATGGGGTCGGTTCTCGGCAATGTATCTCTTGTACGCCCCCAAGATGGCGTCCTGAAGCTTCTCAACTCTTTCTGCTTCTCTGAGACCAGAGCGATCTGAAAAGAAAAACATATATATAACAACTGTAAGAGAGAGAGAGAGAGAGAGAGAGAGAGAGAGAGAGAGAGAGAGAGAGAGAGAGAGAGAGAGAGCGTACAACGATAATATGTACGGGTATACATATACATATTCATAGATAGATAGATAGCTAGAGACATACATATATATTAACACACTGGCGCAGGGAATACTTAAATTATGTGTGACCTCACAACTTGTGACACCGAATCGCTCACAACTTTCAGGCTTTCTACGATACGTTTTGAGCTATCGAGACATCCTTGTATGTATGTATGTATGTATGTATGTATTGGTGTATGTCGAGGTTGACTGTTAAATATAGATATTAACGCACTGGCGCAGGAGATAATTAAATCCTTCTTGGCCTCACAAATTGTCCCATGCCGTTGCTGGGACTCGAACCTATGGCATCGAATCGCCCGCAAATTGCAAGACTAACCATGATACGCTCTGAGCTATCGAAGCATCCATGTATGTGTGTTTGTATGTATGTATTATGTATGTATGAATGTTTTAAAAACTAAAAACAAATTATTTTCTAGTTTTGCCCCAGGGATTCGAAATTGATTTTTATATTGACCGTTGTGATATACAAAATATAACTGTTTTTCGACCAGTCTTGTTTTAAGTTTATTTGGCTAGTACTATGATTTTTTTACAGACGGATACGATGTATTTGTTGTTGTTTTTAAAAAGATTTTGTTAGGAAAGGGATAACAACAAACCAACCGCTGAAAAATATGTATTATGTATGTATGTATGTATGTATGTATGTATGTATGATACAGTATGCATGTATCTTTGTTTCTATGTTTGTTTTATTGTTAGTATATTGGTAGGTTGATACGTATGAATATATGTTGATATAATTATATGTATATTG